>PVIH01027976.1:0-15969 GCA_004025045.1 Sigmodon hispidus | reverse complement strand
TGTGGGAGGATGGGGAGGATGTGGGAGGATGGGGAGGATGTGGGAGGATGGGGAGGATGTGGGATGAAGTGGGAGGATGTTGAGGATGTGGGCGGATGGGGTGGATGGACAGGATAGACAGGATGGACAGGATGGTGGGGTTTGGGGGAATTTAGGAGGATTGTTGAGGAACTGAAAGAAGAGGGTAATTGTTATCTAGTGAAGAAACATTCATTTACTTATTACATAAATTAAAATAAGTGCAATATTGTGTTATTTAATCCTAAAAGAACATAACGTACACAATGCCCAGCTGTGTGCATGTGCATGCATGTGTGTGTTTTGTGTGTGTGTCCCTATGTGTGTGTCTGTGTATGTGAGTGTAAAGGCCTGAGACTTCTCCAATCTATTTGTTTATCTCTCAGTGAAAAATACAAAGAAATTAAGAAAACTATTACCAGAATAAGTGAAAAATTTTAGAGTACAATGAGATAGCTAATAATGAGAAATAAAATAGGGAAATTAAGAAAGCAGTAAAAAAAGAAAATAACCTTATTTTTTTTTCCATTATGAAAGACCACCATGAACTGCTACAAGTTCATATATTACACAGCTTCATGTGAGACACATTTTAGGAAAATACGGAAATACAAAGACCATAACCAGTTATTTTCCAAAAGAAACATGTGGTAGGGAGTTAGCAGAGGGGTAAATGAGATGCCAATCATGAGACGGCCCTGGGTAAATACCCCAGACAGGAAAAAATTCAAAATAGTTTTTAAAAATGAGATATGATTACTGTTGACACAAATCCAGTAAGTCCTGACTGATAAGACAAATTCCAATCTAATAAAGTAATAAGAAGCAAATATAAGTGGAAGGTTACAGCTCTGAAGGAAATTGGGATACA
The DNA here is from genome assembly GCA_004025045.1 of Sigmodon hispidus. Classification (NCBI taxonomy): domain Eukaryota; kingdom Metazoa; phylum Chordata; class Mammalia; order Rodentia; family Cricetidae; genus Sigmodon; species Sigmodon hispidus. Next base: position 15,080 of record PVIH01027976.1, on the reverse strand, counting down.
GGCAATACCTTCAGCAGAGGTGCAGTGGGGGATGATCTCCCCACAGAATATAGCAATCCTGCTCTTTTTCTAGAGAGAGGTTACAGCTGGGCTTTGATCCACACTACCCCTGTGGTGATATATTGTAAAATTAGTCTGAAATATCAGAGGACATAGCCACCTTTGTTTGGTAGTTTGGAATTTTGTTTACTTTTGAGATAGACTTTTCTGTTTAACAGCCCTGGCTGTCCTTGAACTTGCTTTGTAAACCAGGCTGGCCTCCAACTCTCACAGATCCTCCCGCCTCTGCCTCCTAAGTGCCACCACTGCCTTACTGTTAATCACCACAGACCCTTAAAGGGGGCTTTTCAGCAGAGCTCTGCTGCTGCTTCTCTCTAGTCCAAGATGCTGCTTCTTCATCCTCACCCTGCCAAAGGAGAAATCCCTGCAGAAATGCAGCAATCTCCTCTAACTCAGGCAAATAGTTTTTTTCTGCTCCACTTTGCTCAGCCTCCCTAAGGGAACATCTCAGCAAGGTTTTTTTCCTGCTCAGCCTCCCAAGGGAAGTCTCAGCAAGGTTTTCTTTTTCTGCTTAGTCCCCTAAGAGAGATCTCATCAGGGTTCTGTTCTATGCTTACAAATGCAGCTCTTTACCGAACTCTTCTAAGAGATATATTTGGGAAAGAGAAGTCCAAGAAAGTGGTGGCCTCTACCAGGGTGGCAAAGGATAGCCCACAACTGACAGGCAGAGATATTTTTTTTATACCTTCTTAGGGATGGAATTTCACCAGGGAGAAGATTTTTGACTCAGGGATTAGTTTTCTTACTCCAGGATTGGTTGGTTTCATTAGTCAGAGGTTGAGTTGACTCTGATTTCAGGGCCAATTGTCTTTCTTTCACTGATTCTTTAAAAAGAATCCTTGGCTCTAATTTTAGGGCCAGGGCATATTTCTTTCACTGGTTTTTTTCTTAGGGACAAAGTGTGTTTCTTTGGCTCTGGTTTTAGGGCCAGGGTATGTTTCTTTGGCTTAGCCCTTTTCCATACAGTTAGGGCATCACAAAAATCTACACTGTTTTTTTCCTTTTTGACTATTGGAAGCTTAGTTTGTTTACACTAGTAAATGTTATGGGTTGCATACAATGAAGTGTACTCCTGCGAGTTTGTGTGTTGAAGTGGGTGGCCAGTAGATGATACTGAGAGGTGTGGTAGAAGCTTTAAGAGTCAGGACTTCCTGGGAGGTAGTTAGATCATTGGAGCGCTGGCCTAGAAAATAATAATTAGTTTTATGGGACCTGGGTGAGTTCTCAAGACGGTTGTTACAAGATGAAAGCTGGCTCCCTCCCAGTGTCTCTGGCTTCCTGTTCTAAAGTGTGGTCTCTTACATGTGCTCTTGTTGTGATGCCACCTACTTGTGATGTAGCCAAAATGACCTTCACTAGAGCTAATGAGATGCTGGTACCATGTTTGTGAACCTCCTAAACCTGTAAAGTAGGTAAACCCCTTTTCCTTATATTCAGCTCTGGGTATTCTGTAAAAACAACAGAAAATGAGCTTATATAGTAAAAGATATTAAAAATCTCCTACATAAATAAACATGTAAGAAGAAAATTGTAAAATTCTACTAAAACTTTTAGATAAGGCCTGGAGGGATATGCCATGTCCTAGTGTGCAGAAGTAGAAAGAAAATAATTATCATCAATGTAGCAATAAGAAGGAAATTTTAAACATGCTGATTAAGCAAAAATAAATTTATATAAGCCATGAGTAAACAAACACAAAAATTATAATGCTTTTAGGGCTTATGATTATTTGTTTGTGTACATATATAATGTTTTTCTATTACCTATTTATCTGTCTGTTTCATTTTAAATACAAACATTAAAGACCTAGGGAGGATAATTACTAACTTTACAAGTACCTTACATGGTAACTTAGGCGTGCCCTGAAAGGCTTAATATGTGAATACTTAGCTTAGTTTACTTAGGGTTAAAAAAGATGATGTTGGCACATTGGCTAGGTTAGAATGATAATACAGCTCCTCCAGATGCATTTACAGTGTAACATCATACCTCTGCTTGAGTTTATTAATGCAGTATCACTTGATGGCTAATGGACACTGGGCACTCTGAGGCTCAGTCTTGTGTTTGAGATGATGTACTACTCAGCAATTTGATTACGAGTATTGAGACTCAGCTATGAGAAGGAATCTGGTTTCACTTCTGAAGTGGAAAATAGAAAAGCAATAGATAAAGTCAACCTCCAGTTTCATTTTGAGAGTAGTCCTTTCAGTGAGATATTGAGGTGTCAGGGCAGCAAACATTTGTCTCTGTATAAACTTCTTGACATTACCAACCATCTGTGGTGCCTGTATATAATCAGAACTTCCTTTGTTCCCTTAGTAGCTCTTTGGTTTTCTGGCTTCCATTGTACTGATGTCTCACAATACCCCCCTTAGAAAGGTATAGCAGGGCCAAAGACAGCTTGGTGAGAAAGCATTTGTTGTGAATCATGAGGACCTGAGTTCTAATCCCAAGTTCATATAAAATGCTGGGCATGGTGGAATGTACACATAATCTCAGGGCTGAGGGCAGAGACAGGAGTTCCCCATGGTCTTGCTGGCCAGCCAGTTCAGTCAACTTGCTGAGCTTCAGGTTCAACAAGAAACTTTCTCAAAAAAAAAAAAAAAAAAAAAAGGTAGATGGTGATAGAGAAGGACACCAATGTCACTATCTGCCTCTATAGTATCATTTCGTACCATAGTATTTTATTTAAAACACTGCTACATTTTTAAGATTGGCCTAGAATTGGTCATGGCAAGTGTAATGGGTCCCAGTAGAGAGAAAGGCTGTGTTAATTTCAGCAAGTTTTTTACTTTCCCAGAGCCCAGTTCCTTTATCTATGAAATAAAGACATTAGAAGTCTGATATTTAACCATATCCCACAATCCTGGGAGTGCAGGCATGCCCATTTCTGGCATAGTCAAGACTCTATTATCTATCTGCTTTTTGCCCATATGTTGAGCTGTATCTCTTTGCCCTGGAGAGCAATATATGCTACTGGATGGCCATGTTCCCACTGCTGTGTCCCGGTGTCCATGTCTTGAAACAGCACACTGACTTCTCCAGACTCCAGTCTTTCGGTACTGTCCTTTGGGAACAAGCAGCACTCAGGCTGATAAAAGATGAGACTGGGTACCATCCTTTGGTACCATGCTCGTGAACCTCCTAAACCTGTAAAGTAGGTTTAGGAGGTTCAGACAGACACATGAAAACAGCCTACTTCTGTTGGCAAACCAGCCCCTTTTCATAATTTTTAAACTAAAATTTAAAATCTGTTTTTCTCCAGTTCCAATTAGAAGCTCAGACACTCAGTGTGTGTGAGGAACTAGAAAGGCAAAATAAGAAAAGAAAAAAACAAATAATTAAATGGAAGTTTTCATGAAATGCGCTTCCATGACACTGATTTTAATCAAATGTCCCTTCAGGTACTGAAACTGTTTTGTTCTTTATCTTAACTTGGTGAGGTATGTGTTCTCACTTCGAAAACACAGATGCAGGGGAACTTGGTAAATAGCAGAATCAATTACAAGCCTGGCCACTCCGAATGCCTCTCTCACTATGCCACCTGACCCTAATGGTTTAAAGAGAGTCATAAACATTTGCAAGTGAAGTGCAGATGCAGAGTTGCTTAGACTGTTGAGTAAGAACCTAGTATATATAAATATGGCTCTTCTTTCGGTATACCTAGATGGAGCCCATGTGGTTGCCAAAGACTGCCTGGCAGTCTCTAATTTCAACTCTTCTATCCAGCTTATATTTCTTGCTGGCAGAATTGTAGGATCTAGGAATAGAATCTCCTCAGTTGGGTAAATTTAAGCTGTTCCTCAGTGATGTCGCCACTTATCGTTGTGATAGCACTTCTTCATTGGCAGATAAATGTTCTCTCTAAAATTGCAAGGAGAAAGCAAGTCTTAGGGAAGCTATTAGTCTTTTTAGGACCTTTCAGATTCTTGAGTCAGAGACAAATAATACAACTGTTTAGAACATTCAATGGAGTCTGTTGCCCTTCCTGGGTAGTTATTGCTCTTGTTCAACACCTCACTTGGATTTCAGATGGATTTACAGAGGCAAGAATTAATCTGCATGGAAGAGATAAAGAACCCAGGCTGCCAGATTCAGACCCAGCTAAAATCTAGGTGAAAAGAAAGAATTCAAGCCACCAGTGGCCTAGAGCTTGTCAACCATTAAGAAGGAAGTGAGTAGAAGTGAAATGGGGCAACATAGAGCAGATGATGAGGACAGGGTTAGGAGAACCCAGTGAAAACAAAATTGCCAAGGCTACAAATATATGTAGAAATGTGTAAACTGCCAGTCTAAGTGACAAGACTATCACAAAGGTCACAATGGCCTTAACACAATCCTCATGCCTCTGTGGTGAGATCATAGAATGTGTCACTGTGACTCCTTATAACAGGTACCATAAAGGCACAGGAGACCACTTAGATACAAATACAAAAATATCAATATATTCTATTATAATAAACCAACAGTTTCAATTATTTTCATGGCTCTTTAGAATATTGGCTTCTTTCCCTCTATCTGTAAAAGCTTTTAAGTCAGGTGCAAAAGTTGTTTCCCAATATGAACATCTGTGAAATGCTATTGTAAGAAAGGGATGGAACTCACAAGGCATACTGGTTTATAGTCCAACCCTGATGCAGTACGGTCAAAGCTAGGGCTGGGCTATGCAGAACTGTGAGGTTAGGAATGGCACCAGACCCACACAGATTAGAGGGTCTGGCTGAAACTGGAAGCAATGAACTTGAAACTGTGTCAACATGTCCTACTACTAAAACAAAGGCATCACAGAGCATTCTTAAAGAAGCTAAGAAACCATGATAATTATTTCGTAAATGACTATGCAGCAAGGAAGAATACAGATAGTATAATAAAGTATTTTTTAAAAAACATAGCTCCTTCTAAACTAGTTAGATTAGAGATAAGTCTGAATGGGGGCTGGAGAAATGTGTGAACTAGAAGGAACAAAGAGAGATCAGAGAAAATGAGAGTCTTTGTGAGACCTGAATATCAGGAATAAGGGAGATCACAAATTAGGCTACCAGCCAGTGATGAGAACATTAATACAATTTATTGCTCAAAGCGTGTACAAAGAGGCGGAAGAAGAGCTTAGTAGTTACCAGAGGTAGCAGCAGTAAGCTAGAATGAGAAGAGAGATAGTTGCCATGTCAGTATTCCATGTGCTGAGCATTTTAGTGAGACACTGAGGAGATGGGAATCAAGGCAGGTGTGCTCCACTCCAGCCATTCAGCAAAGGCTGACTCTACCGGAAAGTAGACTTGTGCTCAGCATTTTGGGAAAGACGGGAGAAGGAGCCACTGGAGTTTTCTAGCAGAGGAAACCAGAGTCCTCTCAGAGGTTGGCCAAAGGATGCACTAGGAGATGACATCAGAAGAAGGCTGGAAGGATGGTATGAATGGTGTGCAGGAGCAGCAAGATGCAGGTGGACAGAATCAGACAGAACTTTGTTTCTAAACAATTTACTAGATTCCCCCACATCTATCTGCAGTCCACTGTTTCTTTTTTGTTTGTGATCTGTGTTCCTTCTCTCATTCTTTTGACCACTCTGGACAGAATTTCTAACTATCTGTTTCATGTGATTTTATTCCTCCAAACTGTGGCTTAAGTCCTACCTGCTTTTATCTCTGACTTTTACACGGTTGTTTTATGGTTTGATTTTCAATACTGAGTATCATCTACTCAGTAGAAGAGCATTCTCTGTGAGGAAGGAGCCCCGATAGTACTTTTCTCTTGTTTTAACGAGTTAGAGTTGGATCCTTTTCCAGGCTGACTCCCCAGCTTCAGGGCTTTCCACACAGGCAATGTGACTTCAGATTTCTCCTTTGTGCATGGTGTAGATGTGGCTTTTGATTTCCCACAGGTCAAATGTTCTTATTCAAGATCTGGAATAATAATAAACTTTCCTGTAGCTTACCTGAGATGATGGGCAGAATTGCCTTAGTTTCCATTTCAGAGTCGCTGCAGCCCTTTCTGACTTCTAGATTTACCTAAATAGGTCAGCCCACACTTTCCTTCCAGACCTGATCTCTGCTTCCAGGGAGGCTTTTAGACTACCCCTCAGGTTTTGAACCCTCTATCTGAAGGCAACAAATTCGAAAGCTTGTTGACATACTCCTCTGCTTTCTCCCACCTCCTCTTTAATTCTGACAGTGCGAGAACTCTTCTTGGATTTCATGCTCAATGTATACGCTTCAACTTTGATCATATGTTATTCTGTGTTTATGACAAAAAAGTCTAGGACTCTTTCTTTTAATTTCATTATTTATTATGATAAATATGAACATCTGTTTAAAAAGCACTCACCAAAAAACTACTTATAGTATTCTTAGTATTTCTAAACACTTAGAGGACCAAAATGGGGTCAAATGAAGGGTAGGTCAGGGATATGAAGGAAGCTGGTTTATGAAGAGTTTTACAGGTTATATTAGGAATCTCAGTTTGTGTTGAGAGAAAAATGACAGCTTTTAAAATATCTTAGAGATAATTTCCATTTTTAAAATATAGAATGGAGAGCACTTTGGATCACAATCAGGGTAGACCTGAGGAGAAGTGCATAGCAGTACAAGGTTGCACCAGTGGTTTGAAATGAAGTGATGGCCAGTGAGAATGGATGACAATGAATGAATCTAAGAGACAGTTAATGACCCCTGCCTACAGAGTGACCTGGGAAAAATGACTTGAAGTTTTTGCTCAGGCATGTATAGGGTTTGTCTGACCAGTAGCTACTACCATTTAGCAAGACAGGCCTGGGGAGGAGAAAATTTAATGATAAATGCCTTGCATTCAGTTAGGAACATGTTGAGCTGAGGGCTCCAGGGACATCCAAGTGGACACATGGAGCCAGCAGAAAGCTGTTTGGATTAGAGCCTCAGAGTTTCCAAAGAGTGAAGTTAAAACAGAAAGAGAAGAACCTGGGCTCAATTGAGGGGATCCACCAGCTAATGACTGGGGAGAAGGGACAGCCAGCCAAGAGTTACAATGACAGCCCAGCTGGAGGGGAGGTTGGATGGAGGTGACATCCCAATCCCGTCTATTACCAATAGATAGGCAGGACACCACACAGAAAGACTGAAGTTATGACAGAGAGAAAGGTCATTATTAACAGCAAATATCTTCAAGGATTACAGGGAGAGGAGCAAGAATTGACCTTGAATATGGAAGACAACACTAACATGAAGAAAGGAAGGAGAGAGGGGCAGGTTCAGACGGGATCTTAGAGTTAAAGGCACCGTTCCCTTGCTTCTCTTCCTAACTGTCTCTGAGGGACATTAGACCCAAGATCAGATATGGATATAGCTGTGGTGATATATTTTATATTTAATAAAATCAGCCTGGAATATCAGAGGACAGAGCCATCTCTTCCAGCCTTTTTTGTTTTTGCTTGTTCTCAAGATAGGGTTTTCTGTGTAATAGTCCTGGCTGTCCTGGAACTTGCTTTGTAGACTAGGCTGGCCTTGAACTCACAGAGATCTTCCTGCCTCTGCCTCCCAAGTGCTAGGACTAATGGTATGTGCCACCTCTGCCTTACACTGAGTGCTTACATGGCTTCCTGACTACATTACAGACTATCAAATCCATGCAATGAATCTCTTGTACATAGCAATACATAGCTCTCTCTCTCTCTCTCTCTCTCTCTCTCTCTCTCTCTCTCTCTCTCTCTTTCTCCCTCTCTCTCTCTCTGTGTGTAATAAAATAAGATACTGGGTAGTGTATGTATGCACTATGCCTATCTGATTTAATCTTTTTAAAGTTTTCTTTTCCTGCTTCCATTTCCAGTTCTGTGATGGGGGACTTTAGACCCAAACATCAGATATGGAGATAACATTCACACACACTGATTATGTCATATTGTGTGTTTGTGCTGTGAGTGTGCCCATGGGGGGCCAGAAGAGGGGGTTGAATGCCCAGGAGTTGGAATTATAAGTGATTGTGAGCTACCAAATATTGGTAGTGGGAACTGGACTCAGGTTTTCCATAACGGCTGAGCACTCTTCAGCCCCTCTGTTGGTTGACTTTTAATTAACTTTCTGTCATATTTGAATCAATGGTTAGTCCACATGGCTCCTATGGGAAACTCCCTTAGATCAGGTTATCTTATAAACAATAGAAACTTACTTCTGCAGTGATGGGAACTGGAATTAAAACTCTGTTGTCAGTGTGGTTGGTTTCTGATGACTGATTTCTTCTGGACTGCAGACTGCCTTTATCTCATGGGTTTCTCACATGTTAGACAGAGACATGCAGCTCTCTGGGATTTGTTTTATAAGAAGGCAATTCAAGCTAAAGATCCCATTTCACATACCATCTCACTGAGGATTAGGACTTCAGCACATGTGTTTAGAGAAAGTAGAAATATAATTATGTATCGGTTGTACTGATACCATCCAACATTATTTCTGATTTGGAGGATATGAAGTAATTATATTTAGAGGTTTTCATAGTCTATTGGCCTGATCATTTATTTTTTCAGCATACCTTTGGCTTCTATTTCTTAGACCATCAGGGACTAGACTCATATTTCTGATGTTATAATTATTTGCTTCACACTAAAAGCCCCCATAAGATATCTTTCTCTACCCCCCTTTAATATTCTCCCAAGGTCTTAAAGGAGCAATTCAAGTGCATTGCTTGAACATAATGGTAACAAGAAAGCAACTACCCATGAGTAAACATGAACAGCGAGAGAAGGCAAGGCAATGTTTGTAATTCAGCTCATAGACTTCACCAGCAGGAAACATCCTGTAATAATATATCTTTTGATTGCTGAGAAACATGGTTCAAAGCAAACAGGGAAGTGATGCTTCATAGGCACACAGAGCACAAGACAATTCTTGTAAACTTGGAATTTCACCCTCCCATCCTTTTAAACAGAGCTTTAGCTGGATGTAAAGAGAAAAGGATTTGGTACGCAGGCCTGGGTTTGATCATGGTCTTAGCCTTGTGGCATTGGGCCAAGGATTTAAATTCTTTATTAAGTTCAGTTTTCTTGTCTTCCAAGTGGCAGGAATCAGCCTTACTTGTTTGTTGAAGAGATGACAGATTGCATGCAAAACTTTATTCCACCAATGAGATGTCCAATCACGCATACTTCTTTGTTAGTTCATTTAAAAGTGGTCTCTCCCTCTCTGTGCTTCACTGTAATAATGACCTGGAAAGTTCCTGCAGACACATAGGTCCCACATACAAAATTTATTTTGTAGGACAAACTAAAGCAGCATAGAAGCTTGCCTGCTTTGTTGCTTGGAAAACATGGAAGGTCTTGGCAAGTGGCCTTTTTATAAAACCAAGACATTAGGTCCAGACAGAAAACCACTGCTCCAGCAATTGGGAAGTGCATGGTTTCAGGACAGGGAGGCAAGGAAAGCTTGCTCTCTCAGCATGTGGGCAAGGAGTTGGGTGGCGCAGTAGATTCCTCCCCCCCACCCCGCCCCCCACCTCCCGACTGCCTCTAACTAGCTTTTCACCTGGACTTCTAAGTTTCCACAGAAGGGCTGTCAAGATGGATTCTCAAAGCACAAACACAAAGGCAGCTGTGTTTGAAATCTGTTAACAACATCAAACAACTGAACACCAATTTTGGAATGTGTAAATGTTAAACAGTTTCACATAAAGCCAAGTCTGACCTTAAGGAAGTCAGGACTCAGACCCACCAAAGCCTGACTGGGTATGAGAAGGTCCCTCAGCCTCATCAGTGAAGGGAGTCTAAGGATGAAGACAAGATGGCATGGAAGTATAGTATTTTTGCATGGGAGGCAACAGGCTAAACAGCTTAAAAACTTATGGGGTCTGGGTTTTATGTCAGCATCCTTAAATTATTTGTTCATTGCTTCTGTTCTCAGGCATTTGAGTGATCACTTTCTGGTTTGTGTCTCAGGTACTATTTTAGTAACATCTAATAATTTTTATTATAAGTGTGTATCTACTGCCCTGTTCCTTTCTACCTATGGAATTGTGTTCCTTTAGGAATATACTACTGTTTTTATTAATACATTATTATACTCCTAAACAGGGAAAGCTATGACAAAATATTTCTAGTATTTTCTTTTTCTTTTGCTTTTAGTGATGGGCTGAAAAGGCAGTGTTCCACTCATAGAGGTTTGAATTGAACAGCAGAACTCTGATTTAGTAGCTTGTCTTCTATTTGTATAGTTAGATGGACAATGTCTTTTTGTTTGTTTGTTTTTGAGTCAGGGTCTTTTGTAGCCCAGGCTAGACTCAGACCCATGACATAATCCAGGAGGACCTTGAGTTCCTGATTCTCCTGTCTCTGCCTCCTAAGGGCCAGTATTATTAATGTGACCAGCACATTTCATGGACAGTGGTTTCTTCTCTCTCTCCTTTCTCCCTCCTCCCTCCCTCCCCCTCCTCTCTCTTTCTCTCTCTCTCCCCTTTTTTAACAATGACTTTTAAAAAGCATTTTATTCTGGGTTGGCAAGAATTTGGAAGGGAATTAATAATCAATATTTAAGTTTAACTTCTAAATCCATGTTTTTTAAATGCTAACTTGGAAAAGTGCCTCAAATTTTCAAATATATATGTACTAAAATTGTGTATGACACAATATCCACAAAACATCAACCTCAATTACTTCTAAAAACTCTGTCTACTTCTTTAGTGTTTATTATCCACACTAAATGAAAAGCCATGATGTCTATGAATAGAAATTTTGTGGCTTACTGCTAATTTCTATCAGAGTATATATGATATACCAAAAAAAGTGAAATAAAAAGCTTTTGATATTAAAAGAAAAGTGTGTTTAAATATGTAGTCACAAAGATATTTATTTACTAGTAAAGATACATTTGAAGCAAATTGAAACAAAAATTTGAAAGAACTTAAATGTTCTATAGTATAAATAGAATATTAATTATATAAACTATCAAATATTAATGACATAATTTCATAGTCATTAATAATATATAAAATATTTTAAAGCATCTTTTATTTATTCTTTGACAGCTTCCAACATATAAACATAGCATCTTGATCCCACTCATGTAAACAAACTTTCTGTCTGACTATCTTGTCCCAAATAATCACATAGAGGCTTATATTAATTGTAAATACTCAGCTGATAGCTCAGGCTTATTACTAATTAGCCCTTACATTTAAATTAACCCATTTCTATTAAGTTACGTACATGGTTCATAGCTCTAGTATGTCTTGCTTCCTGGCTGGCATCTCTCCTGACTCCACCCTCCTTCTTCCCATCATTCTCAGTTTGGTTTTTCCACCTAACTTCCTGCCCAGCTACCAGCTGGTCAGCTTTTTATTAACCAATGAGAGTAATACATTTTTCTTAGTGTAGAAAAGGATTGTTCCACAGCATACTTCCCCCCAACTCCCACCCTGTCCTCAAACATCTCCCAACTCATTGAATAAAAATGTTAATGGCAGGAAAGTGTTTTCATTTGTCAATTTTTGTTCTTTTAGAGTAGACAAGATTAAACATTAATGATCATTATTTCTGAAGAAAACTATTAGAAATAATCTTTTTGTTTTGTCTTTGGGGTTTATATATTTATTAATTTCTCAGGAAAAAATATATATTACTTTGTCTATCAACATTAAAAGTTATTTTATAAATAGATTTTGGGGGATTTTGTTTGATTTTTGAGAGCTCAGTATGCAGCTTTATTTCTCAAGTGCTGGAATTCCAGGTGTGAGCTATGATACCTGCATACAAGCACAGAGTTTATATATATGATTTTATATTATATATTATACACACTCACACATACACACATATAATCATACATACACACATATATTCACACGTATGCATTTAAACTAGAATCATGAGACTCTGTAGCTGAAAGCAATCACAGGTATAAGGATTCCTGGCAAGCCATGTGCTGAACCCAATGTGACGCTGGGTGAAATAAGAATTCCTGGCATGTAGCGGCCACGTGGTGAAGCCAACGTGGCATGGGCAGAGCACTTTGCCTGAAAAGCACACCCCTAGGCGTGGCTATGTAAATCTGTGCCCATCTGTTCTCTTAAAAGGCAATGAGTAACTCCCGTGAATAAACTCTTGTGTGGCATCTGGTGGTGTGTGTCTCTTCTCGTGAGCAAAACCAACAACAGGCAGATTGTAGTGCAAACCTAGCTTCTCTAGGAATTTGAATTACAATTTACAAAATCTGTTAAGCTTTTCAAATCACTAATATAAATTACAGCTTTTTTGTTCTCAGAATAGTTTTGTTTGGACCTACTAAAGCTTTTTACTCCCAGACAAAAAGGATAAATTCCACTTTGCTAAAAATGATCTCTTAAAATGATCTCATACTTTAAAAAAATAATCCATTTATAATAAACTCAGCACAAATTAAACACATTCCTAAAAATTGTCAGCAAAATACCATAATGTTGTAATTCCTGTGAGATAACATGCTTTCTGAAATATAACCATACATAAATATGAAACTAATATTATGGTAGTGATTTTTGTACTCTTTAAAAAAATAAACATGGCATGAATTTCCATGTCTATCCCTGAGGACAGACAGACACCAGGACGAGTTGTCCTATGTAAAGAGCTTTGAAAGAGTTCAGTTTGAAGTTGACACATTGTTGACCTTCCATTGTCACTTCATGTGCTGTAAACATTAGGCAGACTGTTGGTGGACAGGTAGTGAAGTTCACTCCTTTGTGGGTGACCGACCCTTGCTGACTACAGTAGGAACCATGTTGTCAAATATCATAGCCTTTTCATAATTGTTACACTTTAATACAAAATCTGTATTGTTGTTGGTGCTAGTGCCTACTATGTGTCAGGCATTGTGTTGGATGCTAGGAATACATCTATAATAATTCAGAATCTAGCTCATAAGGAGCCTAAAGAGTAGAATGGATTTACAAGATCAAAAGTTCAGACTCTTGTAGTATGGTAAGTACTCCAATAAGAGAAGCCCTAAGGGAAGGAAGGCGGAAATAGGGAAGGACAGCACAGAACTCACATGGAGGACTTCAGCTTGTGTATCTCTATCTGGGAGGTCCCTTTCACTCTGCATCACAGCTATGACTGTGCTGTTACACCAAAGTCTGCCAAAGGGCTGGACGGTGCACTTCATGGGTTAGAAATTCATTTCCTTGCCTCCTGAGGTAATAGAACCAAAGTGAGGTTTTGAGCAACACATGGAGTTCTGGGGAAAGATTTAGGATATACTGAGTCCTGAACCATCGTTTGAAAGCCCCTAAGAATTTAGGATATGAGCTTTTTCTTAATGCAAGGCTGTGGGGGTGCATTGTTAGACTTGCTGGATCCCTCTCTTTCAGCATCACAGACATAGATTATGTGTGCAGTTGCTGTATTTTAGAGCCCAAATAAAATGTTGAAGTTAGGAGTTACAGAATCCACATCCTTCTATTATATACTTGACCTAGTCCAAGCCTAGCTTCATATATACAGAGGATTTACTGCCCGGGGTATAAGCCATCAACAAGACTGCAGAATAACAGATTTCTCAAGGATAATATAATGTTTTCTATGTCCCAAGGGAGGTGACTACATTTTTTGGGTAATCTAGGAAGAAAAAAAATGTCAAAATAGAATTAAAATTTTTGCCTTTAAAAAGTATTTTTATATGTGAAAGAAATATCCTTATCATAGTTCTCCAAAGTAAAAAAAAAATGTAGCTTGTCAAATGGAACAAATTCTTTCAAAGTACCAATATTGATGGAAGTAAATATTCTCTGATGTCAGGCTGAGAGAAAATAGAGAAGATCAGGGAACAGCAGAACAAGACAGCCTAGATGGGTTTTCCCAAGTCCCTCCAAAGAACAATCCAGAATAAATATGGGAACACAGAGAGTCTCGTTAGCATCCCTCTGGTTAAATAAAGAACAGACCTGTTGTGGACACAGGTCCAACATACGGAGGGCACCAGATTTGAGAATCAGTGCTATGATAGTGACCCCTGCTGGAGCCCATGTTATTTACAACCCCAGAAGTTAAAGGAGATCTCACGTAAATTGGGAATAAATCTTCTTAAAACCCAATATTTGATTAATTCTTCTAGAATGTCATGCCATGTATTTTAATTATAGCTAGTGCTCCCAGATACACTCCCAGAAAACGTTTACATTTGAAAGTTAAAATTAGGCACAGAGAATGTTTAATATTGCTTATTTCATAGGCAAATTCTATGATTTGCTTTAAACTACACAAATGTGTTTGCCAGACTATACAGACCCTTGTTAGATATTTGGGGCTGTTTATCCAAGAATAATTTTCTGTCTCTACAAATTATAGGTAACAAAAAGACTATGGTGGCCAGATAAACTCTCTGGATTTTACAAGGGTTTAAAAACACTCCATTGGGCCATGCTGCCTTGGGGGTATGCCAACCTGAATGACCTCTGTAGTAAGCTTCCTTTTTGGATTACCTTTGGACCACCAGCCCAAAGATAATGACCCAGAATTTATTATTAATTATGAAAGCTTTGCCTTAGCTTAGACTTTTATTCACTAGCTCTTATAACATAAATTAACCTGCTTTTATTCATCTAAGTTCTGTTGAATGCCTCAGTCACTTCTACTCCATACTGTATGTCCAGCCTCTTCACCCTAGCATCTCCTGGGTGTCTAGATTCCTTTCCTCCTCCTTTTTCTCCCTGGAAATGCTGCCTATCCTCTCTTACCTAGCTATTGGCTATTTAACTCTTTATTAAACCAATCGCAGCAACACATATCCACACAGTGTAAAAATATCCGACAACATTTCCCCCCTTTTAGCTAAATAAAAACAAAAGGTTTTAACTCTAACCTAGTAAAACTATATAAAATAAGAAGAAATATCAAGCTTCCGGTTCCGCCACCGGGACCTGTGCTCTCTGCGGCGTCCCAGCGCACTCTGGAGCAGGGGCAGCTGAACTCTGCACCTGGCCACACCCGCAGCCCCTGCTGCTCAGGGAATCTACTAGGAGCCCTACTGCGACCCTGAACTGAGTGTTCTGAGCAAACTAACTGCAGGGGTCTCTGAGGGGCGGATTCGAACCCT
>PVIH01027975.1:0-15972 GCA_004025045.1 Sigmodon hispidus | reverse complement strand
CCAGCAATACCACTTCTGGGTGTATACCCTAAAGATGCACAGTCACACTCCAAAGGTATTAGCTCAACTATGTTCATAGCAGCATTATTTGTAATAGCAAGAACCTGGAAACAACCTAGATGTCCCTCAACTGAAGAATGGATTAACAAACTGTGGTACATCTACACAATGGAGTACTACTCAGCAGTAAGAAAAAATGATATCCTAAAATTTGCAGGCAAATAGATGGATTTGGAGAATATCTTCCTGAGCGAGGTATCACAAACCCAGAAAGATAAACAGGGGATGTACTTACTCATTAGTGGACTCTAAACAAACAAACAAACAAAGTAAAACATGCCCAAGCTGCAAACTACAACCACTGAACAGCTTGGGATCAGAAACATCTTAGACTGACTCCTTGGATCCCACTCCCGCTAGAGGAACACCTGACTCAATCTTGATGTTGTGGGGAGAAAAATGGATTTGCCAAGAGTGGAGGCTGAACTAAGCAATATTGGGACCATGGGACCCTGGGAGCACCTGTCCAGGATGGGAAGATGTGGAGAAGAGAGAATGAACTGATGTGGTGGTAGGGGGAAGGGACCTTGAATAAGGATATACAAGGATAGAAAATGTGACTTCTTTATTCATAATAATAAAAAAAAGGAGAAAAAAGAAAAGTAAAGACTGTGTGGAATGTTTGTGAGTTAAGAGCACTTGCTGTTCTTGCAGATGACCCAAGTTCGGTACTCATCACATACATGCAGTGACTCACAGCCAAATGCCACTCTAGTTCCAGGGGATCTGACATCCTCTTCTGGCTCCATGGCTGCCTGCATATATAGTGCATATAGAAAAGCAAGAGCATACACATTAATAGGCCATTTTTACATGACATGAAAAGTGGCCAATGGTCTTGAATACATGGGGATTAGGGGTGAGCCTTGAGGAAGATGGTTCAGTGAAGCATGAGGGTGAAAGGCAGTGACTGAAGAATGCCCTCAGTCATGGGGCTAACGCAAATCAGAAGAGCTGTTTGATGCGGAGTTGGGCTGGAAGGGGGCAATTTTGGTTTTTAATTTGTTATTAGTTCTTTGAGATTCATAAGAATATATCTTGCTTGTATTCACCATTCCCCACAGCTCTTCCAAGAACCACTCCTTTTCTATCTACCCATTTTGTGTTATTTTTCCATTTATTTATTTATTTATTTATTTATTTATTTATTTATTTATTTATTTATTTATTTATTTATTTTTGTAAACCTCTCAAGACCAGTTTGTGCTACCCAAATACTCTTGGAAGTGTGGTCTTCCACTGGGGTGTGGCTGACTTACCAGGTGCTACACTCTTAGAAAAAAATTAAATTGTCCTTCCATGCAGCTGACAGTTGTTACTTATTCCAAGCTGGGGGTGACATTGTGCCATACTCCTGTCTTCAAGCTGGAATTTGATCTGACATGAACTTGTCAAATTTTTGAGCATGTTGTCACAACTACTGTGAATTCATCTGTGCAACTGCCCCTTCTGTGTTCTAGATGTTAGTTATCCTCTGCCTCTGATTCTTACACACTTTCCTTCCCTTCTTCCACACTGGTCCTTCCTTGGGAGGAGATGTGTGAGGTGTACACTTCTTTAGGGCTGACAATTCTGCACTCTCTTATTTCCTGCATGCTGACCAGTTGTGGGCCTCTGTTAATCGCTGTCTACTGCAAACAGACGTGTCTCAGATGTGAGTTGAGGGATGTTTTGATCTCTGTGTATAACCATCTGTCATTAGGGGTCTGTAAGCCTCTGTGAATCTTTAGGCTGCTACTCTTTTTTTTTTTTTTTCCTCTCTTTTTTCTTTTTGGTATTTTGTGTTGTACGCAAAGATAAAAATTCTGATGAACAACTAACTGATCACATTTTAGCCATTTTAACTGGTCAACTTTCACCAGTTTCCTAATGTTTTTGAGCCACTTAATAATTGCTTTGAAGGGTAATTATGGAGATCAGTTTTGACAGTATATAAAATGCTTCTATAGAGTCTAGCAAATTATATATGTATATTATTGAGACATATGTAGCATGAATTCTGATTGAAATGAAAGAGACTCAGAGCCAGATATCAGGAAAGGCTGAAATATCAGAGAGAGGAAACACCACAGTCAAATTTCACTCAGTTATCTTATAGCTTCTTCAGCCTTGCTCCTGGTCTCTTCTAATTGCTGCTGTTTTCCTAAGCCTGCCTTAAATACCTTTCTCACACACCTGTATCCCATCCAGGTTAGGATTAAAGGCTTGAGCTACTCTATTTGGTAGTTAGCCTTGAACTTACAGAAACACAGAAAGATCTCTGTCTCTGGAGTTATAGGATTAAAGTCATAGGTCACTACTCCTGGCTTTCTCTGTGCTGGGATTAAAGATGTGTGCCTCTGAAGCCCAGCTGTTTGGCCTTGTACTCATAGAGATCCAGAACTCCTGGATCTACTTCTGCCTAGTGTTTAACTATGGGTTGATCTCTTGACATTCCAGATTTTTATTAAATATGTAACATATCACCACAAGGATATCTACAATAATGTAACTAATACAACTTACTGATATAATTATCAAAAGACACTTATTGGATTGGCTTATGTAATTGGAGAATGGGTAGATTAACAATGGCATCTATAATGGAGATACAGAGAATTTGGTAGCTGCTTAGTCTTGGATGTTGGATGTCTCCAAACAAAGGGACCAGTGGTGTTGTCCTAATCAAGGATTCAAAGTTGTGGAGTCTGACAGGTATCTGAGTTGAAAGGTTAGAATACTACATCCACAGGAGAAGGCAGTACTCATGCATGGGACTTGCAGACTCTGGCTGGCTTCCTCTTCTAGTTTTACTCCATCTGTGACACCCTCCCCCACCCAGTGCATGTTGCTGCCTGTTCTTGTCATGGGTCTTTCCCACCCTGTTTTGTACCTCAGTTTCTCTCCCATGGCAGTCCTCTCTGTAAGTGTGATTACAGGCATACCCAGAAGTGTGCATTAGTTTTTCCTTGGTATTTCTCAATCCAGTCAAACTGATAATCAAGATTAATCATTGCAACATACAAATTTTGACACATATGGATATTCTATTATTTACATGATTTTATATATCTAAAGAGGGATATTCTCCCAATTATATCTTATGGGAAATAATTTTATCTGGGAAAGACTGATAATACTGTTGGAAAAAATAATTCTTCATTATGGAGAAGAAACTAAAGTTGAGAGAGATTAAATCAAAATTTAAAATCAATAATAACAGAGCTGGATTTAAAATCTAGAGTAGAGGTTGACATACAAGCATTTGCTGCTTAAGTCTAGCGGGCTGTCTGGAACACAGGCTAATCTATACCATTCATAGGGAGGGCTTCATGCTATAATCATGAAGTATGGTATTTGCTACAGAGAGAGAATATTCCACAAAGCTCAAGAAATTTCCTTTCTAATGCTTTAAGGGGGAAAAAAAAAGGTAGCCAAGCCATGGTGTAGGGTAAGTAGAGGAGAAATGAGTGGTTTTGGACAAACTTAGAATACATTCACAACCAGCAGCTTTCAGTGAGATGTCAAGTAATTGGGTAATTCTGTACTGCAGTTTTTCACATTTAGAATTCCTGAATTTTAACCTGAATAACCACCATGGGCATATTTATCTCCGTATTTATATTCCCAGCAGGTATCTGACTATTATATGCTTAGGAAAATCTGTGTACTTCCTTCTTAGTTTCTGCTTTGCATTCACTTCTATCTATATTTTATTGCTGGTTTATCTTGTGAACATTCTCTTGGGTACCACTATTATGTTGAAGATGCTTTCCAAAACTGCCCTTCTGCATCAATTGCCAACCATATCTAAGACTTTTTTAAAGCTTAGCTACCAGCATGTTTCCTGAGTCTGTCTGCAGCTTTCTCTAGAGACACCCAGATCACTGATGGTATAGTATGAACAGGGGGGCTCATAATTACAAAGTCAAATCAGTCTCTAGCAAATGATGAACATGAGATTGATGGACTCATTGCTTATTCTGCACAATAACCCAATGATTTATAGTCCCCACTCAAAATGGGAAATTCCTTAAAACTGGAGGACTCCACACACCCTTGTGATAATTTTACCATGCAAAAGATTTACTGTTTTTAGTTTTTCCTCTCTCCTGGACCAATGGGTATATGTTACAGCTTTGATTTAAACCTATTTAAAATTCTCTGAATTGAGGACTATCACCCTTTGCTTCATAAGTTATTATAACAAATTTTTCACAAAATCAAGGGCAGGTGGAAGTTGATATAGGCCATTTGTTTCTCCAAAATAAAACTGCTCCCCTCTCATAGAACTTCAAATAGATAAAAGACACATGGTTCTGCAAATTTGGGCCCAACTCCCAAGGCATGAAAGGAAGGTGGAATGTCATCCTAGTAACTGCAAAAGAAAAGGAAATGTCAGCTTAGTTATTTATCAGGTTATTGTGCCTGTCTCAATCCCGTGATGTAAGACGTGGACAGAAATAGTGGATTCTGTGCCTGTTATGAGGGTTGAATGAAACAAAGGAAGAAAGATGCTTATTTCAGTCTCTCACTGGACAACTACTCAATGAGCTGGCCAGAATTCATTCGTTCAGTTGCTTGTTTTTCTGTAGACATTGCTGCAATGACTAATTTCTTTTTTCATGTAAAGTTATCTTGTGAGAAATGGTAAGACAAGATGTCTTGGGTTGACAGAAGATTGCAGGGCCATAGAACATTATTTGGTTGCTTCTGACTAACATAATCAAGACTGCGGATGACCTTGAACTTCTTTGCCATTAAGTGACCAGCAGTTGCCTCCTCCTCAATACAGTGTAACCTGAAAATGTTAAGTGTAGCATATCAGAAAAATGATTGTTGTATATATATTCATTGAGATCTTAAATTCCCTTAACTGTGAGTCTCCTTATTAACATTCCATGGAATGGAACTTTCTGAGAGTCCATGGAACTTCTGAAGGTTTATGTAGCATCATCTGTTTACATTATTTTGGGTGAAGCAAGTCTTATACCCTTATCAAAATTCTCATTGTGGTCTTTGATCTGAAGATCAAAGGTAAAATCGTAAGCAATATGCAAGTGTGCAAGAAACTGTTTAGAAATGTGGAGTTCTATGAGAATGTAACCACATTGAAGAACTTCATGTTTTATAATTATTTAAAATATTTTAGAAAAAAATAATGAAAAAGCACTTTGTGATATGTCAAAGGCAACAAAACTACTTAATAAAATAAATAATTACATATTTGTGGCACTGATGAGCTTGATAAGTACATTTCAGTGACACTTTTGAGGAAGGAGTCTAATTTGTTATAATTTAACAGCACTTTATGATAGATGCTTAACAAACCAGGTAATAAAACATAATCAGTAGAAGCCTTTCAGCGCTAATGCTGAAATTTCAGGAAAAAAAATTCCTCATGTTCTTTAATGACTGTGTAGTATGTTCAATTAACTGTTGCCTTGCTCGGTGAGAGGTCTCTAAGTGCTCAGCAGGGCCCTTATTTTTTCACACTCCCAGCCTTGTGTAAGAGGCTCTACTTTCTATACTGAAGGGAGTCTCCCTACTAAACAAGAGAGAGGGTGAAGGGCAATGAGCTGCATTCAGAAGACTGATCCTTCACTCCCCATGCTCTGTGCCCATTGACTTTCTATTCCCCATGTTCTGTGTCCCTGCCATTACAGGATAGATGGATAGATGATTGAAGAGCAGCCACCATTATTTCTTTGAGGATATACTATGCTGAATTCACCACAATGGAAACAGTATATAAGTATTAATTACTTAATATAATTTCTTTACTCTTTCATAGCTTTCAAAAAGACTCCAGTACAGTGTACAGGATGACAGAGGTTATAGCAAATCACTAATTCATCATACTTTTGATCTATATAAGGGAAGGGTTTGTTTATGGGAGAAGTCTCTCTAAAGAAAAACATTTCATATGACCTCTTCTCTGGCTCTCAATTTCTTGTTTCTTAGTTGGGAGATTTTACTTCTCTTTTGGGAAACTTAATTGTGCCACACAGGAAGAACTCCCTACATTTGGTCTCTTGAGTCCTGAAAAGTTATGTGACGTGTAAAGTCTTTCAGTCTTTACTGACATAAATTGGATACCCCAATTGCACCCAGCAGGAACCTCTTGTTTTATCCTCATAAGAAGGGAGAATTCTTCACTTCATTTTGCTACATAGTATAACAATATTACTGCTATTGTACTAATAACCTGGGTGGAGCAGTAGTATTTTCCCAGTTCATTGCTTCTCTAAACTTTGGGAACATTGTGAAACTATAGCTTTAAGTATTATAATAATATGTGAAAAATCAGAAGACATAAATATGATTTATTCGGTTAGTTTCAGAAGTTGAGAGACAGACATATTCTAAAACTGCCTAGCAATGGTGTCTACAAACCCTTTATTTGGAGACATAGCCATTTATTTCAATAAGAACAATTTTTAGGAATTCAGAATTCTTGAGAGTAAAGGCTTGTGTTAAAAAAGAAAAGTCAATCAGGAAATAATACTTAAGCAGGATGATCAATAGTTTTAGGCCTAGATTTAGTTTCAGCTGCACAGAAGCAGTAAGAATTTCTGTCCTAGACTAGCCCCAAGGTCTGGACCTGCCCAAAGCTACTTAGTTCTGCCTAATTCTGAAGTCTGGACTAGCAGTCCCAAAGTCCCAAAGAAACACATAGAAGCTTTAATATAACATACTGTTTAGCCTATCACTTGGCTCCTTTAGCCTGTAACTTGGGCTTATTGCCAGCTAGCTCTCACTTCTTAATCCACTTTTATAATCTAGTTTTGCAGCGTGGCTCATGGCTTACCTGAGTTCCTTTTCATCTTCCTCTCTCTCTCAGGGGCAGCTCACAGCATCTCTCCTGACTCTACTCTCCTTTCCCTTCATCTATGCTTGGATTTCCCACTTGCTTCTAAGATGCCTTGCCATAGGCAAAAACAGTTCCTTTATTATCCAGTGATAATTCACAGCACACAGAAAGGCATCCCACATCAAGTCCCCTCATCTACTTTTGGACTGTTTGACAGTAGAGACAGAAATCCGAAGTCATTGGAGATGCTCTCCAATATAGATCTTGGTGTCTCTCAGGTCCCTTCCCTCTGCCTTCCATTTGCCCTTTGTTATCTTACCCCTTTCTCTTTTCTCACGTATGCTTTCTTTTCCTTTTTTTGCCGTTGCTCAAGCTCTCCTCTAGTAAGACATCCAAATAGCTGAGACAAAGAGAGTAACGGGAAGGCTCCCTTGCTGTTCTTAATGATCCCATCTAATTATGGACCATTAGAACACACATTAAGAGTATGTAATACGATTAAATAATCCTTATTATGTTATATTAAATTTAAAAATAAAATATCATAAGCCTAATTGTAGACCATTAAAAATAGATGCATTACTCAAGGGTTCCCAGAAAAGAAAGTCAACAAGATACACACATAGATATTTAAAGTATTTGCAGATGATTATAAAAGAGATTTGATATTTAAAGAGATAAGTATATAGCTTTAGATATGTAAAACAAAACCAAAACACTACCTCAACTGCATTCTCTTTGCATTTATGTTATAACAACCCACAGGGCTTAAGACACCATGAAAAACTAAAGAAAATAATTTTTCTAGATTTGGCATAATTCAAATCAAGATGCTGACCTGATGTGGGGCAGCAACAGCTTTATAGGTTTTTACAAACAAAAGGCCTCTTCTCAAACTTTCTGAGGTCAGACATAAGCACTCAGACTTCACGTGAGAAGTGACCAGTTAGAAGACATGGGGTCCAATTTCCCCTTGTACTCTCTGTAGTACACTAAGCTCTGCTAAGACAGGATATAATTCATCTTCATGAGTGACAAGTTGCTAAGTTTCTCATTTGTAGAGAGTAGACTGAAGCTCAAAGGTTATATATGTCCAAGATACACACACACACACACACACACACACACACACACACACACACACACACACACAATGAGCTTCTCTAGGAGTCACGATAATATGATTCATCTATCACCGTGAGCCAGGTATGATGTATGCATGTAAGAGGCTGGAGAAAACCTTGTTGAGAAATGAGTTAATTAATAAACAGAAGAGGCCCCAAATGCACATGAATTTTTACCACGTGATATTATTTCTTAAAAGAGAATGTAATGTTTTTAATCAAAATTTTAACTTTGGATGTCTTTAGTGCTTAGAATAAAAAGCAAAAGAGAAAGAGAGAGACTGAAATCTTTTCATCTGTAGACACCTTCACATTTTCCTAGCAAGGTCACATTTCCCCTCTCCACATCACTCAGTGCTTTTTGGTTTTATAATAGCTTTGTGCTGAAAATTGGAACTGGAATATTAGAACTCAGTTGGGGAGCACACTAATTTAATTAAATATTAAAAGCCAGCTGGTTTTATGTTATGTGGGCAAATTAGAGAATTAATGATTTGGTACACTTTCTTGTTCCTGTCAAGCTACAAGAACATGAAGAATATAGCTCATTTATATCACGTTACAAAGGTGAGATTGAAAACTTAGGGCTGCTTCATTAAAGTATTTTTATCAAGAGTCTTTTGAGAATATAGTGACTTGTTTATTTGTAAAACTCTTGGACAGGCACTAGCTCTTGGGACACTGGGAAGGAGCCCAGGAGACTTTGTTATTAGGTGACTCAAGAAAACCCTTATCTGGGAACTCTAAGGTGGCCAGAGCTCTGAATGTTTGTCCTGTGCATACAGTTTGGGTGTCAAATGGGGGCTCATTTCTGTCAGTTGACACTGTTGCTCACCTCCCTCTTAAGGACTTGAAATATAGCTTAGAGTATGAAATGAAGTAATTAGAAGGCTGTACAGATAGTAGCGTCTCCTTTCAGTCTTTCATAGTCAACATTACACTAAAGACTTCCGGGACTTCTAAGCCATATGACCTCACAAAAAACAGCATCGGTTGCAGCTGACAGCTAGAGAGGCACCACTCTCTGGACATCCCCTCCTGACTGTGTGCTAAGCTTGGAAGAGCCATGCTGACTCTCCAACTCCAGATCTTTTCTGTTTTCCTCTTTTCTTTATACTATTGAAAATTGAGACCAAGGTTTTGTGAGAGGCTATAGGTTGAAGATGCTGCAAAACTCTAAACTTACTGTATTTCACTTTTCTTTTTTGGCATAAAGGACTTAGGAGAAGCATAATGATGCTTTGGTTATATATGACCCCCTCTATAAGCCAATCGAGACTGTGACCACAAACAACATCCTGTTATTTGTGACAGTTTTGCAATCTTTGCTGAACTCAGTGACATTACCTTTTAGCTAGTCTTTCTACTTGGCACGGTGGCATCATTCAGCAAGGGTGTCGTGGAGTTAGGTTTGGCTAGGACACCAGCTGAGTTGGAGCCACTTTTTCCTCTGATCTCAGGACCTTCTCTTCATGTAGTTTTTCCACATCGATCATCCTTAGATCAAGCTCTCAGGACTTGAAAATCAGTGTGCCTGTTATCAGGCCCTCTTCACACTCAGGCCTACAGCTTAGGAACTTCTGTTCATTAAAGCCAGCCATGGACTTCCCTTAGACTCAAGGGGAAAAACCCCTGCAGAGGTGTGGATGTAGAGGCTGCTCTGGGAAATGTAGCAAGCATATTGTTGTCCTGTACCTTCAGCACTGCTGTGTCTTAAACTATGCCTTACTTAAATAGTTGTATTTTTGCAGATCACCATGGGTGACAATACTAATTTTTTTCTCAGCCATTGTGCAGTAGTGTTAACATTCACAAAGACAATTCCTTTCTACACCTTTCCATTTTGCCATGGTCAATTTGGCTTTGCAAGAATGATTGGCTATGAAACTGTTATAGTGGGTGAGGCTTTGGCTGGGGCAAAATCACCTTTCTCAGAGATAACTCTCAATCTGTTCATGCTCCCATGTTTCATCCTCTTCAGGGGTGAGCCTACTGATGGCTCTGTCCTCATGCATGGTCTCT
The DNA here is from genome assembly GCA_004025045.1 of Sigmodon hispidus. Classification (NCBI taxonomy): domain Eukaryota; kingdom Metazoa; phylum Chordata; class Mammalia; order Rodentia; family Cricetidae; genus Sigmodon; species Sigmodon hispidus. The sequence continues at coordinate 5,973 of PVIH01027975.1, read as the reverse complement.
TGTTACCCTCCCATACACACCTTTTTTTTTTTTTTTTTTTGAGATGGGGGACTGAATATTTCTCTCATCAAATCTGAGCTTAGACTAAAATAGCAAACTGACTCAGATTTACTCTAAAGTGGATTGCAGGTCTGTTATACACTCTTATGAAACCCCAAAGGCCTTTTACATCTTACATGAACAGCCTAGGGGCCTGCTGTTTTCAGGTGCTATCAAGCATGCTATATATCATTCCTTTCTCAATCCTGGGGAGCTATCCCAGGGTTTTGAACAAGCACAAAGAGTGTTCTCTTACTGAACTACAACCCCAGCCCTAGTATTTTGCTGTGCAGTTCCATTTTCTCATATGGCATGATTTAAAAGAGAGGATGTTTAAGTCCATACAAATCTCTGGTTATTAGATTTAGACAGTGTGGATATATAGAAATCGTAAAGGGCACACAGACTAAGGAGAAGGGCAGGCAAGGGAACCTTTGGGCAGTCTTCTAGACCACTTAGTTTACTCCTGTAGGTTCATTTTTCACTGGCTTTGTGCTGTCTCAGGCAGCTTCATTTCTACCTAAGATACTGTCTTCATTATACAGCATCAGTAGGCTATAGTTACCATTAAAGTCATTCACATACATAAAGCCTTAAGAGAATTTTGTTTCTATGGGGTCTTAAAGAGGACATTCCAGTTAGGGAGGTTTACAGTTTGGAAATAGACAGTATTAGTGACTCTCCTTTTGAGACAGCCAAATGCTTTTTATCCCAAGCTGACCCAATCTCAGCCTATTGAATGCTGGGATTAAAGATGTTTATGGACACTTGTGAGGTAGTGGACATTATTACTCTCTTCTTGTGTATATTAACCTACTTAGACTACTATAATGATAAAGTAGAAAAACAGAGTGTCCTAGAAAGGAGGCAGGTCCTGGGTCAAGAGGCAGAGGGGGGTGTCTAGAATGAGAGTAAGCAAGCTGTCAGAAGATCTGTGCATCTTTCCATACCCTAGTGGGTTTTGTTTGTTTTTCAATCTTTAGCAGTCGTTGACTTCAGGAAGCGTAGCCCAGTCTTCTGCACCACGTTCACAGAGCACTCTCCCTGGTGATGTGTTTCCTTTTAACATCCCCTTTCAGTTAGTACACCTATCTTTCAATTACGGCTCCCACTAATGACATCATTTAACCTGTTACATCTGTAGGGACACTGCCTATAGGTACATTGATGGTCTGAAGCACAGATGACTAGGACTTAAGCACATGGCTTTGACAGACACAAGTCTCCCCACAGCTCATGGCTGAAGCTGCTTCAGGATGAATCTTTTTATATGCATTGTTCAATGCATTTCAACCTATCAATGTGTTCAGCAGATAGGGAAAAAAAAAGCTGGAATCATTTATTCTTCCCAGGGCTGATTCATGCTTCTGAAAGTGAGGCCTTTTAGGTTGGAGCTGAGAAAACTAAAATTACGCAGACAGATTAGATAGATAGTTGAAGATGTGGTGGCTTCTGAGTTGTGGGTATAACAGGCTCAAGTTCTTTTAAATAAGCCAAAGAGAAATGCATCTATGGGTCAAACTGCCATTCCAACACTGTCCTTGCCTTCACACTACACACAGGTGCCCCCAGTGGATTCTCAGGTATAGTAGCCATGACTGGTTTCTCATCTCAAAACCTTTGTGTCTTGAAGTGAGCATATCTTTCTAATATATGATAAAAAAGACATATTTGTCCAGGGATGATGATGATGCATGCCTTTGACCCCAGTACTCAGGAGACAGAGACAGGCAGATCTTTGTGAGTTTGAGGCAAGCTAAGTCTGTACAGTGAGTTCAAGGCTAGTCAAAGAAATATAATGATACCTCCATACTCCCACCCCCCAAAAAAAATTTAAAAAGAAAGAAAAACGACTGGCCACAATTGCCTTTATAGTGTAGGAATCTACAGTGTGAACCAGAGAGGATTTTTTTGCTTGCTGAGATTTCTGCTAATATCTGACTATATTTTGGGAGAAGATTGAAAATTGAAAACAAAGCAGGTCCACTTTGACATTGAAAGATATAGGTGTACTGGCTGGTTTTGTCTGTCAACTTCATAAAAAGCTAGAGTCATCAGAGAGAAAAGATCCTCAGCTGAGGAAATGCCACCATGAGATCCAGCTATAAGGCATTTTCCTCAATGAATGGTTAATGGGGGAGGGTCCAGTTCATAGTAGGTGGGGCCAGCCCTGGGCTGATAGCCCTGGATTCTATTAGAAAGCACGCTGAGAAAGCCAGAGGAAGTAAGCCAGCTCTCTACCTTGATTTCTGTATCAGCTTCTGCCTGCAAGTTCCAGCCCTGATTGAGATACTGTTCTGACTTTATCCAGTGATGGATTATTTTCTGGAAGTGTAAGCCAAATAAACCCTTTCCTTCCCAATTTGCTTTTTGGTCATGGAGTTTGATCACAGCAATAGAAACTCTAATTTAAAAAAATTGATAACAGTGTAGTGGGGCATTGCTGTGGCAGAACTGGCCATGTTTTGGGGGAGGATTGTGGAAAGACTTTGGAACTTTGGACCAGAAAAGCCATTGAGCGTTAAGAGCTCTGTGGGATGTTCCAGGAACTTGGAAGATATGAGTGTTGAGAGCAGTGCAGAAGATGGAGGCCTGGCTTGTGAACCTTCAGGGGGAAGTTTAAAGAAACTGTCAGGGGCATTTGTTATTTTGAATTAAGAGTCTGTGGTTCTAGTCAGCTGGGGCTGAAGAAATAGCTGTGATTAGCAAGATACCACAACCACTAAAGCAAAATTTTGCTTTGCTGGAATGCTAATGCTGGTCAGATGAAGCTAAGAAATTAGTGATTAAGAAAAGACCAGCATCACCGAGGTGAAATCTTTTGTGAAGTGAAGTGTTTCCTGAGAGTGCAAGGAAGCCATCTTCCAGAGGTAGCCATGGTTGTACCTTCCGTTGGCAGCCGGACTTGTTGATATGTCAGAGTCACTCAGGTGGTACTGGTTTTGAAGGTGTGGGGAGCATGAAGATTGTGAAGAGCAGCTGAGGCTTGGCATGAAGAGAGACCAGGAGAGGCCATTGGTGAGGATGCAGCCCCAAAAGCAGTTGAAGCCCAGGACCGAAGGAGTTATAGAGAACTTAAGGCTTGCCACCATGAAGAGAACCTATTTGTAAAAGTGCAGCCCAGTTGCAACAAATGACCCCAGCAGCATTTTATAGATGCCAGTACCATGGAATGACCATCAAAACCAGCAGCAGCAGTGGAGCGGAACTGGCCAGAGCCTAGAAGACAAGCTGTGTGTGTTGCAGAGGGCGGAGCCAGAGAAGTGATCCAAGCCCTTTGGAGGAATCCAGAAAATTGTGAGTAAATCCTATATAATTATTGGACATTGAGTTATTTATACTCTTGGAGGTTGGTTTTGCTTGGTCAGATTGTGATGGTGCCCTGGTTCTTCTCTCTTGAAATTAAAGTATTTTAGTGGAGTCTATAGGTGAGAGACTTTAAATTTTTCAATAACACTGGCAAATTAATGTGTTTGAACTTGTAAAGACTGTGTGACTTTTAAAGTTATTTATGTTCATAACGTAAGATCCTGGGGATGAATAAGAAAAGAGTTGTTGCTTATTAGTAATGTATTTTAGTGTCAAGTTGACGAGGAGTCAGTTGTCCTGGCTGGTTTTGTGTGTCAACTTGATACAAGCTGGCGTCATCAGACAGGAAGGAGCCTCAGCTGAGGAAATGCCTCCATGAGATCCAGTTGTAAGGCATTTTCTCAGTTAGTGATTAATGGGGGAGGGTCCAGCCCATGGTGGGTTGTCTTATCCTAGGGTTGGTAGTCCTAGGTTCTCTATAGGAAAACAGACTGAGCATTCAGGGGAAGCAAGACAGTATGTGGCTCTGCTTTGTCTGCTCTGAATCAGCTTCAGCCTCCACGTTTCAGCACTTCTTGAGTTCCTGTTCTGACTTCTTCCAATGGTGGACTATTTTTCTAAAAGTGTAAGCTGTTGGGAGCCAAAGTCAACTTAGCCATATTTTATAAGTTAGCTCCTATAGCTAGCCAGCAGTCTTTGCTCTAGATAGCAATTTACCAGAAGGCTACATCCCTATTGTTTTTAGCTAAACCATGACTCCTGTTAGTCTCCTTTGATTCTCTCAGCTCAGCAGGTGACATCCTCCAGGCCCTCAACTGATAACAGATAGATTTCCATACTAATTCTACCCTGTCTCACAGGCTTGCCACATTCTTTTGTATATCCCACCCCATTTCCTCCCAGCTACCTGCATGGCAGAGATTCTGTATAAATATTTGCTGTAATAATAAAGCAGAGGAGACTTGAACAGAGAGATTTGTCTTGTCCTTCCGTTCTTTGTGTTCCTGCCTTCCATTTGTTTCATTTCTAGATTTAGGTCCACACTGAAGACCCTGCTGGTCGGGGAAAGTAAGCCAAATAAACCTGTTCTTTATCAATTTGCTTTTTGGTCATGGTGTCTCATTGCAGCAATAGAAGCCCAACTAAGACAAAGGGGAAAAACAGAAGCATCTTAAGCCTCATGTCTAGATGCTGTATAGTTTAAACAGCTAACAAAAAGGTGGAGTCAATGTAATCAATCAGGTGTAAGAGATTCAGGTAGGGGGATCAGCATCCCTAGGTAGTATATTCTTTATTATTAAGAGGAGGAATTCTGGAGGATGCTCTGGACCACATATCATAAGTGCTGCAAAGAAAGTGGCCCACAAATAGAGGAAGCCAAATTGTTCCTATCTTAGTCACTGTTTTATTGCTGTGAAAAGACACCATGACCAAGGCAACTCATAAGAAAAAGCATTTAATTGGGGCTGGTTTACAGTTTCAGAGGCGCTTAGTCCATTATCCTCATGGTGGGGAGTGTGGAAGCATGCAATGCTGACAGGCATTGGAACAGTAAGTAATTGAGAGCTACACTCTGATCTGTAGGCAGACAGCAACACTGGGCCTAGTATGGGGTTTTGAAATCTCACAGTTCACTCCCAGTGACATACTTTCTCCAACAAGGCTACATCTGCTAATCTTTCTAATCCCTTCAGACAGTTTCACTCCCTGGTGACTAACCATACAAATACATGAGCCTCTGGAGGCTATTCTTTTTCAAACCACCACAGTATCTATTTTGCCTTGGGTTTTGAGCTGCATATCAGGGGATGTGAGAAAGAAAACCAGTGCAGATGGCTTTAAAGTTAAAGGATGTCAATGATCCAGAAAGAAGCACAGGTGTTAGACTGTAACTGTCATTCAAAGACCAAACACGGGCATCCCAGATTTTCAGGAAGAGAAGGCTGAACATTATTACATCATTTGTTTCTCTGGGGTTTGTGATGGTTAGTTCTGGTAGTCAAATTGGCTGGATCAAGAATACCTACTGTATTCCAGACATTAATGGTATGTCTGGGAAAGTGTTTCTTTTTGTGATTGACACTTGTGTTGATAATATAAGTTATGAAGACCATTTCTTTTTTTTTATTCTTTTTTTTCCTTCTTTATTTTGTATTTATCAAAAAAAAAACAGTAAAATGAATTTAAAATGCTGAAAAGTTAACAATAACTATAAAGAGGATAAGAATCATAAGCATGTCTTATCAAGGGTGGTAATGCAAATAAGATTGCTACACATATATTTACTTTGTGTTCAGCTTTCCCTCTGAATTTTTTTTTTCCATCCCTGTATATTCTTATTCAAGGTCCCTTCCCCCTCCCACCACATCAGGTCACTTTTCTTCTCCACAACTCCCCATCCCCTCCCTGGGCAGGGAGCAGACAGACCTATGGTCCCACTGACCCAATAATGCTTGGATCAGTCTCCACTCCTGGCCAAATCCAGTTTTGTCCCCCCTCCCTCAAGAGTGAGTCTGGTGTTCCTATAGTTGGAGTGGGGTTCGAAGGGTCAGTCCAGGGTGTTTCTGATCCCAAGCTGTTCAGTGGTTGTGGTTTGCCGCTTGGGCATGTTTGGCTTTTTTTCTT
>PVIH01027974.1:0-15976 GCA_004025045.1 Sigmodon hispidus | reverse complement strand
CTCTGCTGCTGATGTTGTCTGCCTCTGCTGAGCTCCAGGGGTGCTGATGTTGTCCATTTCTGGTGAGCTCCTGGGGTACTGATGTTATTTGTCTCTGGTGAGCTCCTGGGGTGCTGATGTTGTCTGTCTCTGGTGAGCTCCAGGGATGCTGATGTTTTCCCTCTCTGGTGAGCTCCTGGGGTGTTGATGTTGTCCATCTCTGGTCAGCTCCTGGTGTGCTGATGTTGTCCATCTCTGGTGAATTCCTGGGGTACTGATGTTGTCCATAGAAAGCCTTGCCTCACTACATAGAAAGCCTTGCTTCACTACATCCAGCTGAAGCCAGTAAGAGCTGCTGAGCAGACATTTTCCTCTTAAGGAAATTGATGAGATATTTACATCTGTTTAGCAATTTCAGTCCAACTTGTTCTAAATTTTTTAGACATTGCCTTTTTTTAATTTTCCTGTACCAATCTCTCTGGTGCTGTGGAGCTCAGGACATGTACATATTGAAAACCCTGTGCTCTTGTGCCCAGCATGTTGATATGGAACAGAAATCTACCCTTCTGTGGTGCTATTCCTCACTCAGGAAAATCAGCCGATGGTGACTATGAACCATAGGATTTTATTTCTGCTGACTGTTTGTCAACTCTTCTCCTGTGTTGCATTCCTCTTGTTTAGCAGCTTCCATAGTGGAGTGAGCTTACTCTGGTGATAAAAGTTAGTCCTGTCCTGCCAGAGCCTGATGTCATAAGTAATTATGACCCAGTCAGTTTCATACTTAAAAATTCATTATCTAGGGATTAGGAATAGAGAGAACAAAGACTGGGGAAAGGGGGTAACTTTGAACTTTCCAAGTTGGTGATTCACAGCCTCATTTCAGATTTTTAATAAGCAACAGAAAGCCCTGGGAGTCACAGTGCTGGTCTCTCAATCTCAAGTTTTTGTTGTTTTTTGTTTTTTGATTTTGGTGTAGAGCAAAAAAAAAAAAATGGCTCTCTAGACTTTTCCATCGAATATCTTCTGACTTCTATATTGTGGATCATTTTTCTGCTGAGCCCTATAACATCTCTGGCCTCTGTGTCCCTTCTCAATCAAGTTGTTGTAGCATCATTAAGTGAAGGTTGAAAGGAGCATTGTCTCAGCTCTAGGGCAGGAACTCATATAGAACTCTATTAACAAGTAGATAAAACAACCTTGCAAAGTCCAAGGGCTGCTTCATTATCTAGGGATGTGAGACATTCTTGTGCCCCAAATGATTGTTTCTATGTGTGTGACCACCAGATATCACCTCTGGAACTGTTCCTAGGAGGCTGATGTGGCTCTTCTTTTGCTGACCTTCTCTGCCCAGCATTCTCCCTTGAGGTCAAGTAACCTGAAGCAGTGCCTCTGTACTGTTTTTCTCCAATTCCTTCAGCTTTGCTGCAGAACACTTTCCCTCTTCTGTGGATTTTGTGGCTTCACTGTGGTTCTTTGGCTGGTTCTGTGCCAGTTTAATTCTGCCAAACTGCTTAGCCTCAGCTGCTCTGTTGCTGGCCTGACCCAAGTCAAGATTTCTACTTGTGATATCTAACATGTTAGTGACTTGATGTTTTCTTTATTTTCTCTTTTAATTTTGACCAAGAGCATTAAAATCATTATTAAAATAAACAATCTCTACTTTGTATGCTAAACTAAGCAATTAATTTTAAAAGATGACAGGCAAACACCAAGGCAAATAAATAAATAAAGTTTTTAAAAAAATTTAAAAGATGGCATCCAAAGGATACCACTTTAGGTTCCTCTATTAGGAGTTGACAGCTGAGATTCACTGTATGTCACTTCTTTTGTGTGTGTGTGTGTGTGTGTGTGTGTGTGTATGTGTGTGTGTGTGTGTGTGTGTGTACACGCTTTTGCACATGTAGTGTTAAAAGGGTCTATGTAGGACTTTTCCTCAGTTTTAGTAGGGGAGTCAAGAAAATGTACTTCTCCTGGATGTAGTCTCCATGTACAGTGAATAAGAGGAGGAAGATGTGAAGAGGTAGGGGATAAAGGAGCAGAAGCCTGATCTCTTCTGAGGGAGCTTTGAGTTCTGTGTGAGATTAATTCCACTGGAAGCTGTTGCTGAGTGCTTGCATGGTGTTGGGCTTTATAGTTAGGCTTCTCTAGAAACTTTTAAGTTAGGCACAATGATGAATCCCATGTGGATGAAAACCTGGAGGTTTGGAGAGCTAAGGTCATCAAGGTAGTCTTGGTAGCAAAATTGGAGCTAGGATTTGAATCCAAATAGATTGTAAATTTTCAAAGTGGGGATGATTGCATGCCTGTCATCTCAACTTGAGAGGCTGAGGCAGGAGGATTTCCATAGGTTTGAGGCAGCCTGGGTTGCCTAGTGAGTTCTAGGACAATCTGTGCTACATAGCAAGACTTTGTCTAAAAAAATACATAAATAAGAAAAGAAAGAAAGAGAAAGAAAAGAAAGGAGGAAAAAGGATAGTTTTAAGATTATAGAGACAAACTTATTTGTAATTTTCTAGAACAAAAATGTTAACATTAACAGTGAAATATCATCACAAACACTTTCTCAGCAGGCAGGGTAGTTGACTGCCACATTTAAGTCATGCATATCAGAGCCTCTAATGTACATTTATTAGAAGACAAATCCCACTGTTTTGTCATAACTATCTAAGGAAACAAGGCTTACAGAACAGCTGCTCTTTTTACCCTAAGCCTTTGCTAGGTGAGTTGAGGGTGCAGTGCTTTTGAGGAGTCTTTATTGCACAGTATGTGGAAAGGCCAGACACTGTTTTTAGTGCTCAGTGTTATCATTCAATAACCGTAACAATATTGTTACATTGTTACTGGTACTGACCTTCTACTTTATGCAGGAGGAAACTGAGGCAGAGTCAGTAAGGTCACACAACTGTATCAATGAGACTGGAACAGAGGTGTCTGATGCTAGGGTCTAAATATAACATGCACGCATGCACATGTACACCTCTGTCCCTCTGTGTATGTCTATGCCTGCCTTCCTGCCTTCCTGCTTTCCTGCCCTCCTGCCTTCCTGCCAGCCTGTCTGCCTGCCTGCTGTCTGTCTGTCTCTCTTTCTAACACTCTGAAGGTTTACCTATGGTGCTTCAGAGAAGCTGTGGATATGGCAGACACTGCTTAATTTTTAACTTCAAATAAACTGATTTTACATCTTCTGAAGGATATTTCATATCAGACCACACTTAGGAAGATGCCAGTCAAGCTGCACCTGGTGTACTTAACATTCTCTCAAAATGGTCTTCGAGTTTGAGCTGGGTAATTCTGACTGGTTGGGCTGTGTGGGTGTTTTTCCCTGTCCACCTCTGTGAATGTCACATAATAGTTAGAGAGACATTTCAAGAAGATTGGGTCCTGGCAATCTTTGTTTAAACCCTTCAGTGGCTTTCCAGTCTCCTCTGCACAGAATCAGAATTCCTTCCTGCCTTGCACAGGTAGGTCTCATGAGCTCACCCTTTACTTGTAAGTGTACATGCTTCGGGAACCCCTCCATTACTCTGCAGACTTTTCCTCCTTTCTTTGCTTCTCTGCCTGTCAATTCCTTGCTGTATCAAGTCTCCCTAAGATGCTGTTTTCTGTCTGCCCTATCTTGCCTCAGGTTCTTCTGCAAACCCTTTCTTTCCACCTTTTTATTACCCCATTGAGACTTCTATCTTGGCTTATCATTCTTCACATCTTTCTGATACTGCCTAACACACCTCTCCATCTAGGAATGCCCACAGCATTTCCCTAACTTCTGAACATATGCACATTTATTTGAATACTTAAAAGCCTGATGATAGAAAGGTTAGAGTTCATAGTGGTTTAGTTCATCATTGTTTCTACTTAGTACCCAGTGAAGCATAGTCTGCCCACATAGGAGAGATGTAAAGAGTAAATTTCAGGCATGATGGGCATGTGAAGATTTAGTGGGTTGAAGGGACAGGGTATTTTGGGAGACAGTAGAAAATGTGGCTGTCTGGAACTGAACTTGTTTGGAGAGCTTGAAGAGATAAAATACTTGGTGCCTGATCCTGTTCTTATGTTCTGTGGAGTGTAGATGTTCCCTCTAGACAAGGGAAGTCAACAGTGGAGAAAGAGGATTAAGGCAGTGCTGAACCAGAGAACACGCTATCTCACTGTCTTCTCTAGTGCTGGGTCTGTGGGACCAGCCTGGGTTCTTCACATTTGGGAATGACTTATAATTTCACCTCAGCAAAGGTGCAAAGGCGCAAAGGCACAAGCAGGTTTCAAAGAGCATCATGTAAATTACGTTTCAAAACACTAAAGCCAACATAGACCAAGCAGAGAGGTGTGCTTGTGCATGCAGAGCAGAGCATGGAGCCTTACCTTATGGCCAATAAGCTGAGCCTGAGCCCTTCTTATATGCACGGTTCTAGTTCTGACTCTCACATTGTTGACTTTCCCATTCACTGCAGGGAATCTTAATCTTGTGGATTATTTCCCAAGTCATTTGGGTCAGCTTTTGTGGACTCTCAATTAGGTTAACACTGTCTCTTTTAAGGAAGAGGCTGGGTAAATGTCTTTAAGCCCTGCCTGGGAAGAAGACTGGGTAGCTAATATTTATTGTTCACTTTCTATATAGGTTTTGGGGAGGATTTTTGGAGACATGCACATGACTCTGCTTTTCCCTGGGACCTCTTTATATCTAGTCTGGTGTAGGAAAGTGCAGTTTACTGTGGGGAAGGGGTTTTCCCCTTCACCTAGTCCTTCTGGGAAATAACCTTGCAAACTGCACATAGGCAAGTCCCTTAGTTGATCTCAGATCCAATAAGATGTTCTGGGCTAACCACACAGTAGGTGATGGAGTTAGAATGCCACATTCATTCTCTGAGGACAACACATTTCCCACTCTATAGTTAGAGGCCAGTGTCCAGGATTCTCAGTCATTTTCTCCAGGAAGTGACAGAGGTAAGTGACAGAATCAGCCTCATGTCTATCTGACTCCAAACACCCTGCTTTTAACCTTTTTTGTTGTTGTGAGTTATCCATAGAGAAAACCACTTGGACACAGGCTACAGCCAATAGAAAGTGCTTGGTGTTTGGTACATGAGTGCAGTCCAAGCCTTCAAGGGAGGACTCTTGAACACATCCCATGTTGACACACTTCACTTACCAAGAACAGCTGGAAGCAGAAATACAGAAGTTGGAAACCAAGATTAGTACATGTAGGGACTCCCCAGAACTATGGATCTTGATAGATTAGGTCATTTTGGCATATGTTTCTGCCTTTATACTGAGTCTGAATGATAATTCTACCACACTTTAGCTGTTCTAAAGTCTGGGGGCTTACTGAGGTCAGGGTGCCTGTTACAGTGTCTGGAGAAGAGCAAGACATGGGGCTGTTGAGATGAACTAAATATTGAAAGATGTTAAAGAAACTTGTGGTGATAATTTGGATCTGAGTAAACTGATTGTTAAAAACCATGAGGAACTGAGATTTGATGGGAAGAGCTGCAGTCCAGGTTCCTTAGGAAAGGTAATTTGTTTATAATGCTTGGTTCAGCTCCACATATGGGAGGACTTATTTCCACCTATGGGAGGGCTCAGCTCTATCTATGGGAGAGCTAATCTCCACCCATGGAAGGGCTGAGGCTGGGAACTTTAACAATATCTTAGTTACAGGCATGCACCTTCCCTGGCTGACTCACTGGGATGGCTGCTCTGGGGTTGCAGACTGCTGTTCATTCCACAACTTCTTCTACCATTCCATATTAGTTTTAACAGTTCTTAGCATAGTGCCAGAAGGATCTTCAAAAGATGGTGATGAAAGTATCTCATTCCCACTTGTGACTGGTCAAGGGCTTGCTCTCTCCTTGGGGTGAACTATATTCTTTTTTCATCATAACTTCCCTGCCCTATATGACCCCTGTTTTTCTCTCCATGCTCTTTTTTTTTAAGATTCAGTCATTATGTATACAGTATATAGAAGAGGGCACCAGATGCCATCATAGATGTTTGTGAGTCTCCATGCAGTTGTTGAGAATTGAACTCAGGACCACTGGAAGGACCAACAGTGCTCTTAACCTCTGAGCCATCTCAGGAATAGATAGGAATAAAGCACATGCATGGTTGGTGATTTGTTTTTTATTTCAGTTGTGGGAGAGGAGGGAGAAAATAGCCCCAATAGCTGAAGAGAAGTCAGTCCTCAACCCAGTGCCACTGAGCTGTGTGTTTTGAGGATGGTTGTGCTTAAATTCTGCATGAGTTTTGTGGATAGTTTTATGAGATATTGCTTTTTTGCTTTTCATGGTGTACAGTAAGGTGAGATACAGAAAGGCAGGAGAGGGATTTTGCTATGTAGGCTAGAGTCATTTTTCCATGGTCTGTGGCGAGAGTCTGTGCTGCACAGTTCTTAGCATAGACTGAGAACTGAAAACTTTATCCCCCCCCACTTTTTTGGGCAAGGTGTCATAAATCCCAGAGTGACCTTGGTGTATGTGGTGATAGGGCTCAAACCTAAGGCTTCATGCCTGTTAGCTAAGCATATGGCCCACTGAGCTGCATCCCCAACCTAGTTTCCTGAGAACATTCTGTGGAGATGCAGGGGCCAACAAGACTGAAGAATTCCCAGGGTGGAAGACAGAGCTAGGGAACCAACATGATCCTGAAGAAAATACTATTCATCACTCCAAAATGCATCTCTTTAGCATAAACATAATCTTTGGAGTGAAGATGAGTAGGGAGCAGCAGATTCAGGAGAAATTATGTGTGCCTGACCCCACCCCTACCCTTCTATCAAGTTAGTGTTTAACTCCTCACTGATATTTACACAGTTCTCCCAGTCTTCCCTCTTCTTATCCACCTGAACTCACCCCTGGCTATTGTGGATATCACTCACCAAACCAGCTTCTTCTGATTGTAATCCCAACATGATAAATGCCTATGTGCCCCTGGCTACTAATCACCCACTTGTCAGTGTCATTATTAGTAGTAGATGGGACAGTGAGACACTGCAGTAAGGCTCTGAGCCAGGGTCATGATTGCTCAGGGTAGGCACTCTCAGGATCTGGAGTGGACAGCTCACAGACCTTTGAACCTCAGAGATAGTTTGGCCCTGACAATCCTGTCTGCTCCTTGGTGCTGCAGAGAAAGTAGCTGCAAGATGTAGTTGTATAACTCGATTTCCCACAGCACTAACTTAGTTTCTTTACATGGCTTCTGTATCTTGCCATATTGTATCACTTCAGGGAGATGGAGTCTAGGATACCTTTGACTAGATATTTTAGGAAAATTGCCAACTTGTTGCCAAGGTGGACATAGTGTGGGCCTGAAGAAATTAAGTTTGCTTGTGGCAGGCCTCCTGAGACTTCTGAGATTGGATCTTGGGACATGTTCCACCAATCATCCACTTTCCCTCTCCTTCCTGTTTTTCCTTTTGACTTTTTTAGACAGTCTCTCTCCATAATAGCACATGCTGGCCAGGCACTCACTAGGTAGCCACAGCTGGCTCTAGTCTATTGGCGATCCTCTTCCCCTAGCTGGGCAATCCTGCCTAATTGGACTTTGAGATGTGAACCAACACTTCTGACTCACTTAACATTCCTGAGCCTGTTTCCTCTTGGGAAATGGTGACAAAGCTGTCTATTTGCAAGGACCATTCTGATGAAGATTGAAAAGCCAGATATAAAGCACCTGGTCTGTGGCAAGTATTTAGTGATTGCTATTACTCTTTCTCCAGACAGGAAGGCATTTGTTGATCTTCCAGTGTTGAGTGGAAGAGGAGCTGGGGTGCTTAAGGGGGATGCACATCTTCGGTCTCTCCTCTCAGGTTCTTCTCTTCCTTTACCTCACCTCCGATCTTTCATTCTCTTCCAGGCCGAATGAAATGAGATGTAAATGTGTCAGGCCTTGCCACATGCACTGACGTATGCCTCGGTAACACTTTGGAATAGTAAAAACATGAATGGCCTTGGTTAAATTGTCTAACTTTTCCCCTGCTCTCATGTAGTAGTGATGACCACTATACTGGGTCACTGAGCCAGATCAGAGTGCCTGCTGGACTGATGATGGAGGGCTTGGTTCTTTAGGTGACCTTCACCTAGGCTGGTAACATCTGTCACCTCTGCCTCATGCATGCATTAGGTTCACAAGTTGCAGGGGCGATGGAAGGCAACAGTTTGTTTTGGAAGGGAAGCAGATGCATTATCTATTATTGATAGAGGGGCAACTCATTTTCTGTTTTCTGGGAGGGAGGGTGAAGCAGAGCCATAATTTTCCAGTTGAGAAATAGATTTTATGAACCTGGCAAACCTCATAGTGAAAGAAAAAACCTTGGCTTCAGGATTGTTAGTCTTCCTGTCTTTCCCGCTGCCTGTTGCATTTATCTTACTGCTTTAGGGGATTAGAAAGTGGTCCCAGAAGGCTTTTCTGTGATGACTTGGAATATTAATGCAGAAACATAAGGTGCACACTTAGCTTTCAACTCTAATTGGCCATCGGGACCTTCAGTCCCTGAAGCCTTTTGCTTGCTTACTTTAGTGTTTTTTTAAATGCATGGATATTCAAATAGCCAGTGACTTAGCACATTGACCTTGTTTGTGACCAACTGCCATCTATCCAGGTGAGTGTGGGACATTACTGATGGCCCAGAAAGGAACTTTTTGTTCTTATCCAAGTCTCTCCTTTCTTAGACCCCAAAGGAAACCACTACCAAATACACCCTAGAGAGGCAAGATCTCTGGTTACCAATAATCTTTACCAGAATGGCACACCTGTGACATTAGATGGCACCAAATGAACATGTCCCAACCCACAGTTCTGTGGTTGCCTCATGCTGCTGCACATTGCATAGGGTTGTGGCATAACTCCCCATTATAGTTTCCTAGAGTAGTCACCCTGCACTAGCCTGTCTGCCCTGTCCCTTCATCTCCCTTTTCTCTTCACCCCTGGAAAGTCCATATTCCAGGTCACCTTTCTCACTCCCTTTCCCAGGTTTGTTGTTTTGTTGTGTGTTGCTTTAGTCTTTCATTCTCCATGAGCTGGGGGTTTTCCTTCCTTTGTGATTATTTTGTTACTTATGGAAAGAGATGATGATGTGCATCTTGACTTAGGTCTTAGAATTAAATAGCATTAAGTTTTGATCTCAGCCTGGAGTGGGCTGAAATTCACTGAATTGTTTGAAATACTTTGTGAACCATACAGAAGCAAGAAACAGATCAACATTTCCTATTATATTCCAAGAAAACAGGTCCATAGATTTCTTTTTATGTTTTAAATTATTCTGCTGGGATGTAGTTTTGTTCCTTTAGTTTGTTTATATGATGGATAACATTTATGGGTTTTCATATGTTAAATGAGCCCTGCATTTCTGGGATGAAGCCTACTTGGTCGTGGTGGATGATGTCTTTTATATATCATTGTATATGGTTTGCTAAAATTTTGTTGAGAGTTTTAGCATCAATATTTATGAGGGAAATTGGTCTGTAGTTCTCCTTTGTTTTGTCTTTCAGTGGCTTGGGTATTAGGGTAATTGTGGTCTCATAAAAGGAATTTGGTAATATTCCTTTAGTTTCTACTGGGTGAAATAGTTTGAGGAGTAATGGTGGTAATTCTTCTGTGAATGTCTGTTAGAATTCTGCACTGAAACCATCTGGACCTGGGCTTTTATTTTTGGGGAGGCTTTTAATGACAGCTTCAATTTCCTTAAGGGTTATAGGCCTGTTATAGGCCTGTGCTTGTTCAGTTGGCAGCTGTTCTTTCTTGACCTGGCAGAGACAGCCGCTCTCCTGGATTCTTTCCTCCCAAATAAATCTCTTGAGTGAGTTTTGTGTAAAGATCTTTTTTTACTGAAGTAGATCAGAAACTTCTTATTTGAGTGGAGCAGAGAAGCAATAGAAACCTCTGCTGGAAAACTTCCTCAAAGGAGTGAAGAAGAAGTAACATTTTGCTGTGGACAGAGCAGACTGCTACATTTCTGCAGTAGTTTTCCCTTTAGTTGAATGTAGCAGAGAAGTAACAATTTGGACTGAAGCTGAGAAGAAGTAGGCATCTTGGCTAGGAAACTTTTTGGTGGAACAGAGCAGAGAAGTAGTAAACACTTCTGTTGGAAAACTTACTTAAAGGAGTAGAAGAGAGCAGTAATGGACATCTCTGATGGTAAATCCTCAGAGAGTGAAACATAGATCAGCTGTAACAGCTATTTTTTGAAGAGAAACAAATTTGCTACAAAAATTAAGTCAAAGTATCTTTTTCTTCAGAGCTCTAAGTATCCAGGATACCATCCCTCTATAGAATCAGGTATAGCCTGACTTCTCAAGAGATAGAATACCTTTCTCCTCACATCAAAAAGTATCCAGAATACCTTACTTTCACAACTATATGTATAGTCTGACTTCTGACAGGATGGATACCTTTCTTCACAGAGCTATAGGCATTCAGCATACCTTCCTTTTACATCTTCAATTGTAACTTGACTTCCCAACAATTATTATACCTTTCTTCCACAGTTGTAGATATTCAGGGTACCTTCTTTTTATTGCTGTAGGTATAGCTTGGCTTCTAACTGTCAAGTACTTTCCCCTCCAGAACTGTATGTAACACTTGCACTATGGATTTAAATAATAATGTAACTCTAAAAATTTATGCTTCTCTTCATCTGCATTAAATAAATAATTCGGGTACAAAACTTTATGAATTTGTATTAGTTCCGTTTTTGTTATAATGTAATGTCTATGTCAGTTTTAATTAGCTTTCAATTTTGCCCTTGGTTCCAGAGTGATAGAGAACTACCAGCAAAGTGGCATGGGAACAAGTGTAAGACATGACAGCTAAAACAAGTGGCTAAAATATCACATACTTTACCTGCAGCATGAAGCAGAGTGAAAAGTGGAAATAGTGTGTAAATATAATTTTTCAAATCATACCACCAGTGACACCATTAAGGCAGCATTTTCCTAATTTTTCCAAATGACACTACCAACTTACAAGGATACATATCTCACTTTCTGTTACATGAACAAACTCATGATAAAGAAAAACTCTGTAAGCCATTATATACCTCAACACCTGTGTTACAGAAATAAATACTTAGATTAGAAAAATTATTATGAATTTGTTTAAAGAATTGTTCTATTGTATTTATGTAATGTCAATGTGTTTGCATATGTGAATGTGTATTCTGGTTTCTGAAAATGTCTGGGATCATCTTGAAACAAGAATTACATAAAGTTGTCAAAACTCAAGCTTTGTTCCTGGGATAATCATTGTGTGTATGTGTGTATATATATTGTAACAGGCATTTATAGTGTGTGTGTAATGTGATTATAAGTTTGTAGGCCATCAAAGATATGTGGAAACAATAAGATAGATTTGTAGTTTCTACTTTTGGTCATTTTCATTCCCTCTGAGCTGTCTAACTGATGCTCAAAGGGACATAGTAGAAATCTTACAACAGTAAACTATTGTGTTCTTTTTAGTTTGTAAATATAAGTTCACACAAGGGTAGAGGAACACAGGACAATTTAAATACTAAATCCTCTTTGCATATGAAAATATTTATACTCCCATACATTTTTAATTTGTTTAATTTATTTTGAGGACTGAACATTTAGCCAGTAGCCATGTAGGTTGGAGGGGGAAACAGGTGATAATTGAGGTTAAAATTTTCAGCTCACCAAGAGGCAACCCCCTAGTGAATAAGTCTCAGGCAAGGCCCCTAAGACCACAGACCCAGGAATATTTTTAACTTCTGCTGTCCTTTTGCATTTTTGATATTGCTATCTTTCTCTAAATTGGGTGTAAGGAAATTACCCATAGCCTGAAAGGTAATGTGTTTCTCTCATATAAACATTCCTTTATAATTGGTATTTTTACCTGTGGATTATTTTAAAGATGGCTTCCTCCCTAAGTGTACTATTCAATTTCTGATAATATTAGCTTATACAGAACTTTGATGAATAAAAGTATATACAGTAATATGTTACAGTCAAAACTCCTCAGAAGCCAAACTGGCTTAAAACCTTATTCAGAGAAGCTCAGTGTACATTGCTGCTCTCTTTATTTCTTTTCTCTTTTTTTCATTTGGTAAATCTGGTCTCTGTATGAAAGACAGCAGCCATTTCACTTTAGAAGGAAGCCTATTTTAAGAAACAGCTGCTTGGAGAAGTGTGCAGACTTTAATCCTTTGTCCTCTTTTTCTTTTTTCTTTTCTTAACAATGCTAGTTGGCATGCAGTCAGCAGGAAAGTGAACCTGGAGCTTTCAGAGAAACATTCTCAGTAGAAAGTCGTGACCCATTATGACATGAACAAAGGCTGTTCCCCTGGAATCATTTTCTAGGAAACCATGTTATGGCACTGTGGCTTTGTTCAAAAGGAGAAATGGTAGAAGAAGAAAAATGAAGAGAGGGGATAATAAAAAGGAATATAAAATAAAAAGAAAATAAAGCCCAGATAGAAAATAAACTATTTCTCTTACTCTCACAATTAAAAAAAACAAACAAAAAAACCCCTCTTAGGCTCAAAGATACATTTGCAACTATCAGTGTGCATAACTGGGCTATAACAAAGTCTTGCAAAAACTTCAGGTTATATTTCATGTTTTGACAACAACTTTAAGGTGAGAAAAGCACAGAAAATAATCTAATGCCCATAACTACACATAGTTGAGGTTAAAAGCAGTCCAAATGTAAAGTTTGGTTGTTGATTGTTAGTGTCAGGTTTAAGGGTCTGGGTCAAGTGTTAGGATCAAGAATTAAGGTCAAGTTTAGAGGGTTAAAGTTACCTCAGTGTCAGAGTTAAGGTTAGAGGGTGATAGGATTAGGATCATGATTACATTAGAGTAAGACAGAGGAAGGGTCTGATTCAGAGGGCTAGGTTAGAAGTTGGGGTTAAGATAATCAGAATTAGGGTTAGAATTTAGGGTAAGAGTTCAGGTATAGTATGGTTTATTGTTTTAATTAAAGTTAAGTTAAAGTTAGAATAAGAGTGTGGATTAGGGTAGGTGGTTTACAACTATCTATAGTTTTTTTTTTAAAATATTCACAATACATCCAAAATTACATATACAAGAATATCAGCACCAATCTATGTAAAGCACTCCTACCAGAGAATCCTCTTTGTTCTTTGGCAAGGCAGGATTTTTATCCATGTCTCCCTGTTTACTCTATATAATAAAAGCAACAGCATCAATGTATTTAAAATAATTTAGAGTAGATGACTACTTTTATGGCAGTGCTTAGAAAGTAGTCCTGGAATTCAAAGAAAAATAATTTGTTGGGAGTGCAGATAAAGAGACACGCTTTGTCACAAAAGAAAGAGGGAAAGAAAGAAGGAAGGAAGGAAGAAAGGAAGGAAGGAAGGAAGGAAGGAAAGAAGGATGAGGGTAAAATTTAAAGTAAATGAAGCAAGCATTTTTCTCAGAAACCTAAAAATGACAGCCATTCAAATTAGCAATGAATGCTTCCCCACCTCCAATAAGGTAATTTTAACTGGAAGGCAAAAGATATTCTTAGCTAATTATGTGGCCTCATCCTTTATTTTTTCTTCTCAAAAGTTTCTGTCATATGATTAAGGCATTGAAAAAGGATGGTGACCTTGAACTTTTCTCGCATGTAAATCTGTATCACACTTCTATCAAATACACTCAGTGAACAAATGTGTACATCAGAGCCCATGATACTGGAGATCCAACAACTCAATTATCACTGCATGAATAATGGGAAAAATAGAAGTCTAGACTAAGAGAAAGATCCCTTCAAGAAAATGAAACCACAACAATATACAAACTCTGACACAGTAAAATCAGTCTTATAAAAAAAATTTATAGCTCTAATTGCCCAGCTTTGAAAAACATACCTAAGAGCTTAAATCATTGATATCAGCACACACTTTAAAAATTAAAAAGTATGGGGCTGGAGAGATGGCTCAGTGGTTAAGAGCACTGTCTGCTCTTCCAGAGGACCCAGGTTCGATTCCCAGCGCCCACATGGCAGCTAACAACTGTCTGTAGTTCCAGTTCCAGGCAAACACCAAGGCAAATAAATAAATAATAAATAAATAAAGTAAAAAAAATTTAAAAAGTATAAACCAAGCAAATCCACACACTAGAAAAAATTGCCTTTGCTATATCATTTAAGAATTAGGAAAAAAGGTAAATGACTAACCCTTTGTCACAAAGGTAAAAGAACTTTTCTTTAAACTGAAAAACTAAATTGTGAAGATCAAATTGAACAGCATAAATAATTAAAAGATAAATTTGCTACAACCATGTTGAAAGGCACAAACTATCCAAATATGAATATTTAAGGCTAACATGAATTCTGAGTAACTTGCTAAGCTGAGTCATGCTATAGACAGTGTTTATGAGTATATGATCTTTCAAGAAAGCCTGAGATTTTATTTCCTTCAGTTAGAATCAATGCATTTCTTTTGTAACACATAAGACAGAATAAACAAAGAAAAGTTGGGGCTGGAGAGATGGCTCAGTGGTTAAGAGCACTGACTGTTCTTCCGGAGGACCTGAGTTCAATTCCCAGCATCCACATGGCAGCTAACAACTGTCTGTAATTCCAAGATCTGACACCCTTACACAGTTATACATGCAGGCAAAACACCGATTCACATAAAATGAAAATAAATATTTTAAAAAAAGAAAAAAACAAAGAAAAGTTAAGAGCACTTTGCAGGGAGATCCCTGTATTTTGGAGACTTTCTGAGATGGTGGAAGTATATATGTTTACTAATGATTCTTAAATTTACATAGACTTCAATGTTTATTGACAATGTGAATTGAGTAATATACAGGAACACTTATTGAGTCTTCTAAATTTGCATTTTAATATAAGTGTTAAAGGAAGCATAGGAACATACTGTGCAATATGGTGATTTGTTTTATCGCTGAAGTTTTAGTAACAGTGAACTTGGCAACAATGCTCTGAATCTTTATTACCTGTGATTCTAGAGGATTGTTTTAAACTACACTAAAATTAAAATTGTCTACAACAAATTATCTTTTTAAAAGTAGTAAATTCCTAATGTGCTCAATGCAATGTGCTTCTAATATTTGCATTAAATCACCTAAGCTCATCATTAAAGTTGTTTTAAACTGAAGGAAAATGTAACTGTTGTAACACATAAGGTAGCAGGCAATGGAAAATATAGATAAAATGAGAGTAATATAATATTTTATGTAGAAGCAAAGGGTTTCAAATAAACTTTACTGCTTTTGGAAGTTTTTTTTTTTTTTTTTTTTTTTTTTTTTTTTTTTTTTTTTTTTTTTTAAAGAAAGACAGAAAAAGAAAAGGCCCTTTCAGAATTTGGCATAAGACTCCTGGCTTCCACCTGCCTTGGGTCTGGTGTCTCCAGTTTCTGGCTCTGACCATGTTTGGCCAGCTGAGAAACCCGGTGATCTGCCTGAACCTGTATTGAGGCAGCTCCAACCTCGCCGCAGGTGGCTGCTCTCCCGTGGGGGAGCCTGAAGGCCGAGGGGGTCAAGGTGAAGCATGAGTGGGGAGGTGAGAGAGAGAAATAAAAAAAAAATAAATAAAAAATTATTATATTTATAAAAAACTATTAACCAAAAAATAAATAAAAAATAAATTAACATAATACAAATATTTATATATTAATACAAATAAAAAATCAATCTATATATTTAATTTAAATAATATATATTAATACAAAATTAAACATAATACAAATATTTATATATTAACATAAATAAAAAATTAATTTATATATCTAATTAAAATAATATATATTAATACAAAATTAAATATATAATTGCCCTATTTTACACATGTCTACCTCTGTCTAAAATATTTTACACATTAATATATATTAAATATATTGTCATTTCCATAATACAATTTCTACCTCTAATTATTTATAATAGTCATAACATTTGTTATACCATACACACAAGTTATTTTATATAAATCTATTTAAATATATTTTTATATATAATAATATATAATTAAAATATTGTTACCACTTAATAAAAAACATATATTTTAGTCAATTTTTCTAAAA
>PVIH01027973.1:0-15976 GCA_004025045.1 Sigmodon hispidus | reverse complement strand
AAAAAAAAAATCGACCTGGTTCTGGTTGAGATTGAGTTCGATGGCCTGCAGCTCCCCTACTGTATCAAGTATACTCCGGATCTGGTTTTTAGAGAGATCTACTACATCTAGATGTCGCAGGCTACAAAGTTGGGGTGGTAGTGCTCCCAGCTGGTTCCCAGAGAGGCTCAAGGTCTTGAGGGCAGAAAGTTGACCAAAGGTGGATGGTAGCTCTCTCAGGTGATTGTTGTTTAGACTTAGAGTCTCTAGTTTTTTCAGATTACATAATTCATCGGGTAGAACAGCTGGTGAAGAAAAAAAAATTAAATCTTGTAGAACTAATAAAGTTTATTAAAAGACACTGTGGCAGTCTGCTTCATTTTGTTTTTGTTTCCATTTCTGAGACAGGGTCTCATTAAGTTGTCTAGGCTGGCCTTGAAATTATGATCCTTCTGCCTCAGCCTATTGAGTAGCTGGGATTACAGGCCTAAATCACCAGGCCTGGCTTTTTACATGGAATTCTCACATGTCACATTTAAGTATCACATTTTACCAATAGTGTTTGGAAGATTAAGGAGCCATCAAAATGCACACACAAATTTATGTATAGTTTTGTTTTGTAAAGGGACCTAGGTATATTCTAACAACAATCTAGGAGGTTTGGAAGATCCTCCCATTTCACCCTGCCCCCAAATTAGATAGCTCTGTTTACATCGCATCCCATAAGCCTTCCAAGTCCAAATTAACCTATTATTAATGACTATACTATCCAAGGAGGTGTGCAGATTTAGTCGCAAAGGCAGAAAGCTTCAATACCCTAACATTCTGCATCCCCTGAACTGATTTCATAACATAAAATCAGCTTGTAAGAGGAAAAACACCCTTCATAACTGCTGACCACTAGCAAAAGCTAACCAAGCACAAAAGCCATACTCAGTTTGTTGTTGTTGAGAGAGAGGCTCTTCAGCAGAGAGAACTTTCCTATTAGCAGAGGTGGCAGGCTGTCGATCTTGTTGTTGGACAAATCGATTGTCCTAAGGTTGCTTGTCAGTTTCTGCAACTCTGAGGGGAACTGGAGAAAGGAGTTCAGAGTGGAAAATCCCACACCAATAAACTTCGCCACCCCGTCATCCCTCTCCCATTCAGTCTTTTGGTCGGGTCCCCTGTCGTCTCACCTCGGTCAGACCACGGTCTTTAAGCTGAAAGACACCCGTTTTCTGTGCTGTTTCCACATGAGCGCGGAGGGCACTGTTTCCCATCCTAGCGCTGCGGCTCAGTTCCCTGCGGGAAGAAGCGCAGCTGTCACCGCCCAGTCTAGACAAACAGCCACCGGGTAAACCTCCCTTTTGGGTCTCCTGTCCCTGTAGTCACCTTCTGCCTAGCCCTACTTCCTAGGGGGCAGCCAGAGTGTGGCAAGGAGAAAGCTCTACCACAAGGTCCTGCTGCTTTGGCAGCCGAGCTAAGGCCAGGGAGCCTTCGGGAGGCTCGCTCTGCGGGATCAGGGGGGAGCTCAAGACTCGCCTCCTAGAGCTCAGTGCAGAAAAGGCTCCGCCAGGGAACACCCGGGACCCGCGCTCGCCTGAGACGCGCTCCCAGGGCTTCCGCCCGGGCGGGAACGCCCCGTGACATCATCAGACCGCGCGACCGTTCGCTGCGCTCTTCTTACTCCAAGCGCCGGTTCCAGAGGTGGGTGGGAGCCATGGCTGCGGTGAACCCATGGGACCCAGCGTCCGCACCGACTGCAGCTGGGCTACTGCTGAACCACTGGGTGGCTTCGGGGATAGTCACTGAGGTACGCGGGGGGAGGGGGGCAACGGCGTCATCAAGGGGGCGACAGAATTCCGCTGTGAGGTGGTGGTCGGGGCTGCGCGGGGCGGGAGGGAGTCAGTTGAGTACCGCGCCGGTAGCGCCCTTTGGATGCTGCGGCCGTGGCCGAGCTCCCTGGGTCCCTTAAGTGTGAGGGACAGAGGAAATGGCGTCCCAGTACTCTGTGTTTTGGGTGCCTGCAGCTTATCCCAGGCTAGTTGTCGCGCTATTTGGTTTTTTTTTCCCCTTCCACTGATTAACTTCTACTAGACCAGCGATTCTCAACCTTCCTAATGCTGAAACCCTTTAATATACGTCCTCATTGTTGTGATGGCCCCCAGCCATGAAATTATTTTTGTTGCTACTTCATAATGTAATCTTCCTACTTATATGAATTATAAGGTAAATATCTATGTGTTCCAGTGGTGTTAGGTCTGTAGGTCTGTCGGACTGCCGGACTGCTGGACTGCCAGTCAAACCTCTGGTCCAGGCTCAGAAAGTCCCGGCCAGAAACCTTTTACAACACGCATTAGCTAGTTTCTTGTTTTAACTGCAGTTATCTGCCACTCCACAGTTCCTTAAGAGACACTCTTTTTAAATCTTACTGAATAGTTTACGCTCAAGAATAAAATACTTATGCTTTTACCCTAAGCAAACTTAGTATATGAAAACTTAAGTTTTTTTTTTTTTTTTCAACACTGGGGACAGAACCTAGTACCTTGCACATGATTTGTCATATGGTCTATTTAAATATCCCATCCCTTTAGTACACATCATTTATTTACATTAAAAGTTAGATGTAGGGTCTGAGAGATGGGTCAGTAGTTAAAAGCACTTACTCTTCTAGAGCATCTGAGCTTGGTTCCCAGCACCCACATTAGGCAGCTGCTCATCAGTACCATAACTCTAGCTCCTAGATATCAGACACCTTCTGCTGGCTTCCATGGGTATCACACACAGGTGGCATAGACACAAATGCACATAAATTAAAAACTTTTTTTAAGTTAAAGATCATAAGCAGGGAATGTGGCTTAGCATTAGAGTGATTGCCTAGTATTTGTGAGGCCCTGTGTTTGTTCAATCTCTGCAGCCCCACGCAATTTAAGAGTGATATCTAACACTGTAATTTCATACCATTCTTCTAGAAAACAGTTTCTATGATCTTTGTTCTGTTTGATTTGTCTACTGAAGGATGATTAGGTGCTTTTAAAAAGATAGATTTAACTGTAAGATAAAGAGTTATTTTCTTTTGACTATGTTCCTAGAATTGCTTTAGTGGCCTTACATCTTAGATATGTTTCTGGTGAGAAAAGTCTTATCCTCTTCTGTAGTCTCTATGTCTCCCTTGAGAGCCTCAGCTTTTAACTTCTTTGTTGTATTGTCTCTCTTTGCCCCTTACCTAGAATTAAACATGAGGGAAAGATTACAGTATGGTGATATATTGTATATTTAATAAAAATAGTCTTGAATATCAGAGGACAGAGCCACTCACACAACACAGCCAAGCCATAGAATCTAGTTCTAGGAAAGGAAGTGGGATAGCTGGGCAGAGAGAAGAAAAGGAGTTTGGAGCCAGAGGATTCCTGGAGACAGGCCTGAAGAGTTGGCTGGGTGATAAGGGGCTGTGGTTTGTTTCTATCTCTCTGATATTTCAGCTTGTCCCAAATATCTGGCTCCAGGTTTTTATTATAATACAAATAGAAATCATGCATTATTACAGATTACAAATTTATCTATATGTAAATATAAAGTATATGGTATTTATTGGGATTGAACCAAAGTCTTCATACATGCCAAACACCTTCTTCTATCACTGAATTACATTCTAGCTCCAGTTTTGTTGTTTGAGACTGTGTTTGGCTATATAGTCCAGGTTTACCACAAGCTGGTCTTCTTTTTGATTCATTCTCCTGCACCTGCTTCACTTTCCTTTTAAAAAAAAAAATTGTTTTTTAATTTATGTGTATTGGTGTTTTGCCTGCATGTATGTCTGTATGAGGGTGTCAGGTACCCTGGAGCTGAAGAATCAGTTTAAGACAGTTGTGAGCTGCCATGTGAGTGCTGGGAATTGAACCTGGATCCTCTGGAAGTGTTCTTAACCCCTGAGCCATCTCTCTAGCCCTTGCTTTCCTTTTTAACTGTTACTGACCTACTACATATCCTCATTATCTTCCTGGAATACTATAACAATCACCTGTTTAAATCTAGGACTTACTGTAAAGTATGAATTGTGTATATCATGTGACTGCTTCACCAGAAATATTTCTTCTTTTTATCTTTACATGATGACTGATTAGAATAGTATTCATCATCTTCTGTGATTATGTCCTTCGTGGATCAGATATTTATTCTGGTTATAGATTTGCCTTTCCAGAATGTAATGTTTCTGCCAAAACCTTACCACCTGTGGTCTTACAGAATGCCTTATACATTGTCTTGGTATTCCACACAGTACTGCTTCTGGCCAAGGAATTCACTTTATAGCCAGAAAAGTGCAGCATTGGGCCCATGATTATGTAAACTACTGGTCCCCACCATTCTGGAGCAGCTGACCTGATAGAACAGGCCTTTTGAAAACACAGTTACAGCTCCAATTAGATGGCAGCAGCCTGGAGGTCTGGGGTTCTCCAGAGGACAGTCTATACTTTGAATCAGCATCCAGTATATAATATATATTATGGTTTCTTCCATAGCCATGGGTCCATTGATCAAAGGAGGTGGAAAAGGGAATGTTTCCACTCATTATCACCCCTAGTTACCCACTAGGAAAATTTCTGTTTCCTGTTCCTCTAACGTAAGTTCTACTCATCTAGAAGTTTTGGTTCTAGAGCAAAGAGTCCTGACAGGAAACACAGCAAACATTGCATTGAACTGGAAGCTCAGACTTCCCTCTGGCCACTTTAGGTTTCTAATGCCCATAGGTCAGCAGGCTAAAAAAAGAGTTACAGTGTGGAAGGGGTGATTGGTCCAAGGAGAGATTAGATTGCTTTTCTGGAGTGCAGGATATCCTTTAGGGAGTCTCCTGGTGCTACTGTTTCCTGTGATTAAAGTCAATGGGAAACTACATGATCTAATCCTGGCAGGATGACAAAGGGCACAGATCCATCAGGAATGAAGGTAGAAGTAACTCATCCAGGAAAAGAACCAGCAGCACCTGAGGGTGGAGGAAATACAGAATGGGTAATAGAAGAAGATAGTTTTAACTACCCTGTCCATGTGACTAGTTACAGAAACAAGGATTATAGTTGAGTGTTTGTGTTAACAAAGTGTGCAAATATTTGTGTTTTCTTTCCTTGATTTCCTTATCATGTAATATAATGTCAATTAAGAGAATAACGGTGATTATCATATTTAAGGCCCCTCCAGGGACATTGCCACCTGCTCTAAAATTTATAACGAATTTGCAGTTGTATATGTGATAGGTATATCATGTAAGGTATAATTATGGTATGGTTATTGTTTTCATTTGGAAATTAAGCGTGACATAAGCAAGATTGAGTGTCAAGTTAAAAAGGGGTGGACTTGTGATGGCTGCTCTTGGTTGTCAACTTTACTACATTGTCTGACCACCACATAAATAAACACATTACAAAACATGAGCTTGGGAAGGGAGTTCTAAAGGTCAGAAGTTCAAGGTCATTCTTTGGCAAGCTCAAGGCTAACTTGGGCTACATTAGAATTTAACAAAATAAAATAAAAAGAGAAGATATGCATTGCTATTGTTTTAATGTGTTCTTTGTGTTAGGTGCATAGAACTTAACAAAATAAAATAAAAACAGAAGATATGCATTGCTACTGTTTTAATATGTTCTTTGTGTTAGGTGCAGTTTTGGATATCATGTTACTTTTATTTTATTTATTGAGACAGGATTTCTCTATGTGGCCCTGACTGGCCTGTAACTCTCTCTATAGACCAGGCTGGCCTCTAACAGAGAAACTCCTGCCTCTGCTTCCCAGTGCTGAGATTAAAGGCATGTGTCACCACCCTCTAGTGACATAAAGTTATTTTTAGACCCTTGTGTATGTTATTCTAGTGTTCTTATTTTTTGTAACTTACTGTGCTTTTCTTATTTACTAATAGGAGATGTTAGAGATATCTAAGAGGACGGCTCCTTGCTTTGTAAACTTCTCCAGATTACAGCAGATCTCAGATATTCAAGCTGAAATCTACCAGGTAAATTATGAGCTTTCTACTTCTACTTCTCCATTTAAAAAAGGTTTGGGAAAAAAAAAAAAAAAAGTGTGTGGTTTGCTGGGGTATAGTTCAGAGAAAATGTGGATACTTAGCATACAAGATACCCTGGGTTTGATGGCCCAACTCTACAACAAACAAAAAACCCTCTTAATTTGTTTGAATAGCAGCATTCCTTTGCATTTAGAACAGTGCCTACTGCATGGCTGGTAGGTTCTTATTGGAATAGTTAATTCTAATAACAGGAAGGCAGGACACCAAAATGAAAAGCTTCAGAGACTTACTCTGGCTTTTATATAAACCATCTGTCCATCCCATTAATATGTCTTATACTGTGTTTCTGTAGCATGTCCATATTATCAGTGTTTTAAACCTTGAGCTTGAGGACGCTTGCTGGGTAAGCTAAAGTTTCCTTTGCTTTCTCATGTAGAACAACCTGGAAATTGAACTTCTGAAACTAGAAAAGGATACAGCTGATCTGATTCATCCTTCCTATTTGGGTAAGTGTTTGCTTAAGAGAATAACCATTAGGATTTCAGCTTGATCTTGAATTACTATATAAATACCAGGTGTCAGAATTCTAATGTCATACCTTTCCCAGGTATTGTCCCATAGCTAATATGGTTTCAGCGTTTTTAGTTTGTTTGTTTTTACTGTATAACTTTGGCTAGCTTGGAACAAGTCCCATCACTTGACTAGTGAAAATAACATATAGAAAGTGACTATGTTGGCTCTTCTATTAATCTCCTTTTCTGTTGCTAGAAGAAAATATCTGAGGCTGGATAATGCTCATTGAAAAAAAGTTTATTTTGCTTATAGTTTTGGAGATTTTAAGGTACATGGCACAGCTATGGTAAGGTACACGTGGTGGGTGCCATTCCAACTCTGGAGCTCTTGGCGAGACTGACTCACAGTGTAGGACAAGAATCTAGTCTCTTTTATAATACCCATTCCAAGAAAACTAACCAGTAATCAGAAACCAGGCAGAACCAAGTTTTTGTTTAGGGTTTTTTAAAGGGTAAGCAAGCAAAGTATAAGAAGTAATGAATTGTAGAGATGAGGAAGGAGGAAATTAAATTTTAAGATTTATGATTTTTATATAAAAATAGACTCTGGATTTAAAACAGAGTAAAAAGTAGATTTGAAAAGCACAGGAAAGAATTTAGTACTAGAGTTTGGCTGTTAATAGGAAACATAAAAGAAAATAGTTAAAAATGAAGATTAAATTGATGTTAAGAAAAGAAAGGTGTTTATAGAGATTGTAAGGTTAACTCATTTGATGTATTTGTTATCTGCCTTTGAAATAAGGATTCCTTGCCTTAGGTTTAACTCCTAACTTGAAGTGATCCCTTGCCTCAGCCTGAGGAGTGCTGAGACTACAGGCATCTGCCACTATACCCAGCCTTAGATTAATGCTGACTTTGATTGTTTTTACTTTATGTGTATTTGTGCGTGTCTGGGCATATATGTGTGCAGTAGCCACAGAGGCTAGAAGTGGACATAGGATCCCCTGGAACTGTAATTATATACAGAAGGTTGTGAGCCGCCAGTGTGGGTCCTCTGGAAGAGGCCTTAACCACTGAGCCATCTCTGCATTCCCCAAGAAAGATATTCTTAACAATTCTAAAACATTTTTGTCATGTTGCTAACTGTGGTTTCCGTCTCTGGTTTATGTAGTTGAGAAGTGTGATACTCTGCAGAGCATGAGTAATCATCTGGAAATGGTGCTAAAAGAGAAGCGGGCCATCAGGCAAAGACTGCTGAGACCCATATGCCAGGAGAACCTGCCAGTGGAAGCTGTTTATCACAGGTTAGATCACGAAACAGAAATAGAGAATTATGCATTTTAGTTCTTAAGATAGCTTTTGTTTAGACTGGCAGTTATGTTTAAGCATAATTTATAAAACAATATATTATTGATTGTATTTATTAACATTACTAATGTTGATACATTAAACTAGAAAGTGTCTTTTGTTCTTAAATATTTATAACTGGAAAAAAGAAAGGACTTTGTTTTCCAGTTGTCTTAGGAATTATAAATTATGGTTTTAGATCCCTAACATGCATCACGATGAGTCAAATCTGTTTTATGTGTAGACTATTTTTTACAAAGTACAATTACTATTGCCTACACAATTATTATTGCCTCTATATAAAAATTTTGTTGATATTTAACAAAGGCAAATCATTAAAAAGATGCAAAAACTGAAGCTAGGTATGCTGATGCAAACCTTTAATCTCAGCATTGAGGAGGCAGAGGCAGATGGATCTCTGGTTTTGAAGCCAACCTGGTCTACATAGTAAGTTCTAGTACCAGGGCTACATAAGGAGACCCTATCTCAAAAAGATGAGTTGGGGGGGGGTGTTAACAAAAACTGGAAACAATTTTTTTTTGGATGCAGAGTCTTTTGTAGGCTGGTCTCAAACTTACTGTGTAGTTGAGAGTGAAAAAAGTGGACTTTGTTCTTACCTCTACTGATAATATATCTCAAAGTGTAGGGCAAGTGATTTAAAAACAAAACAAAAATCAACAACAAAAAGATGAACTTACTATTGATTTCGAAGACTTCATAATGCAGATTCAAAAAAATTATATTATACTTTTTTAGTGTAGTGTTTTCCCTTGGTGTCTTTTCTGTTCTCTGAACCAGTATGAGGTTTTATCTAAGGAAGTGGCTTTGTGTGAGACGGATCATTACCAACAATTGAAAGGTTTTTTCTTTTTTGAGATAGGGCTCACTATGTGCCCTGGGTAGCCTAAAACTCACTCAAAAGCACAGAGATCCTCCTTCCTCTGTCTCCCAAGTACTGGGAATAAAGACTCTCATTACCACACTCATTTCTGCTGAGGGTTTTCTAGTAGCTAGGTTTCAGTTATCATGAATAATATGTCTTTCTATTTTTCTTTTTCTTTTGAGGCAGTGTTTCTCTATGTAGCCCTGGCTGTTCTAGAACTTGATTTGTAGACTAGGTAGGCCTGGAACTTAAAGAGATCCACCTGCCTCTGCCTTCTGAGCACTGGGTACTGGGTAAAGGTGTGCACCATGATGCCTGGCTCATTTCATTTTTCTATTTGGATGACAAACTAAGTTTTGCCTTCAGTGAAAGGGAACAACCTTTCCACTATTGGTAATTTCACTAAGATGTTAATGATGCTCCATTAGATTTGCTTATTTCAAATTAACAGTCATAATTAAATTGGGGGGGGGGACCTAAAGAAGAAAAGTTAAGGGACCAGAGAAAATGGCTCAGTGGTTATAATCATTGCCTGCTTTTCCAGGGGACTCAGGTTCAATTTCCAGCACCCACATGGCAGCTCACAATCTTCAGTAACTGCAGGTCCAGAGGATTCAGTGCCCTTCGTGGGCACTGACTGAGTGCATGTGGTGTACAGACACATGCAGACAAACACACACACAAAATAAATATTTAAGAGTAGAAGAAGGAAAAAGAAAAGTTAATTTTTTTTTCTCTCTATATTGCTTTTCTTTTCTAACTGCTGAAACAGAACAACTTAGTTGGGGAGAAACTTATTTTGACTCACAGTTTAGAGATATATCCAACACTGTAGGGAAGGCATTGTGGCTGGGGTAGCTGCCCTTAGAGGTGTTCAAGTGGCCAGTCCCTGCCCCTGGTGACTACCAGCCTTACCAGGCTCCACCTACAGAACATTCTAATGCCTTGGACTTGAAAACCCACCAGTCCCCACCCCTGGGAAGCTCTGCCCCCTAGAAATGCTTAATAAACCCTTCTGTTCAGCTCTCTGCTGCTTTTCACCCCTCGCCTTAGTAGAGGCAGCCACTCTGCTGGGGTTGTCTCTGAAAATCTCTTGTGTGAGGTTTGTTGTGCAAAGCAATTTGACTTCTGACTGCTAGAATACCTTTCCATTCAGAGCTATGACACTTGGATTGGGGAAGCACTTCCCCACCCCCACCCCTCTGGGAGCACTGTTGTAACACTTGCATTGGTGAGACACCTCACCCCAACCTTCAGCAAAGCCGTATCATTTGCATTGGGAAAACCTTTATCCCCAGACCTATAACATTTCCATTGGGGAATCCATTTCCCTCAGAGCTGTACAGCTGGGACAGCTCCATCTGTGGTGGCAGGATTGTAGCATGGCTCATTCACTTCCTAATGGATCAAGAGTTGGAGAGCATCTTCAAGGACTGCCTCCAGTGATCTGCATGTAGTTCCTGTGTCTTAAAGCTCCAATAAGTCCCCAGACAGCAGCACTCAATAGGGACCAAGTGGTTAGTTAATCATAGAAGTCTTTGGGATAAATTTACATTTACCCATATACTCTCTTTCAGATGTATGATACATTTGTTGGAACTGGCTGTGATTTTTATTGAGAAATTGGAAACCCATCTTGAAACAATTAGAAACATCCCTCATTTAGACACAAACCTAAAGAAAATGGTGAGTATTACTAATATAGCTCTCTTAGTTCTTCTACTAGAATCTGAACTCTGTGTCCTTCTCATTTAGTTTTTTGGTATTTATCTATCTACTTATTTACTTACTTACTTTATAGTCTCAGGTAGCTCAGGCTGGCCTCAGACTCCTAAACTAACAAAGCAGTGTATTTCATCATAACGTGGATGTGTGAGTACCCTCTGTTCTACTGTATTTTCGTCTGTTGCTGTCCTCTCATCTCCTCCATCCTTCTTCCTGGCCCTCTTGCTTCCTCTGGATAGTGTCTCCTTTTATGTCACATGTACTCTATTATGCTGCTTACTCTCTCTCTCATCACCGTTTCCCTTTTACATTCATGACACACAGACACACAATTCAAATAATGTGTGTTCTAACACATAAGAGGCAAGACTTATGGTGTTTGTCTTTCTGAGGTCAACTAATTTCACTTTGAGTTAGTCATTAAAATCATGAAACAAAAGAAACATTTTCTTAACCAAGCATGGTGCCCTACACCTATAATCCTAGTACTCAGGTGCCTGTAGAAGATAGTTGTGGAGTTTGGGGCTAGCCTGCCTATGTAGTGAGTTCCCAGTCTAGTTTAAGCTACAAAGTGAGATTCTATCTCAAAACAAAAAGAAACATTTTTTTTTTTTTTTAACATCACTTTAACATTTTTTTCACTTTTTACTCCCTTTCTCATCTGGCTCCCTCCCCCATCCCGGAACACCATGGTCTTGTTGTATAGCCCAGCTGGCTTCAAACTCACTGTCTTTTTGCCTCTGCCTTCCAGGCGCTGGGATTTTATACATATGCCACCACACCTATCAAGATACACACTTTGTACTTCATAGGATTGTATCTGTATAAGTATAAAATAAAATTATTAGTAATTGCTATCTGTTTATCATAGGAAACACTACTTTCAGGACAGGGGACTGGGAACAGGATAGGACATAGAAAAAGTTTAGAAAGTTTTCAGAGTCAGTTTGAAGAATCAGTAACATCTGTAAAATGAGTGCAGGTGCCTGAGGTGTCAGATCCCTTAGGGCTGGAATTGCAGACAGTTGTGAGCCATCTGACATGCGTGCTGGGAACCAAATCAGGTCCTTTGGAAGCCTAGGAAGCACTTCTAACCTTTGAGTCATTTCTCCTGCCCCTTGCTTTTCATTTTTGTTTTAATTTTATTTGTGGATATTGATGTTTTGTCTGCACATATGTCTGTGCCATGTTTGTGTCTGGTGCCTCAGAGGCCAAAAAAAGAGTACAAATCCCCCTGGGTTCGGAGTTACAGTCATGAGCTGTTATTCAGGTGCAGGGAATGAAGCCTAGGTCCTCTAGAAGAGCAGCCAGTGTGCTCTTATAGCTAAGCTATCACTCCAGTCCATTTTCATTTTTTAAAAGAGGACTACAGAGGAGTAGATTGGTGAGAACTATGCTTTAGTTATGGAGAAAATATTGATAGACTAGATTGAGCCCTGCCACTCAAAATATGGATACAGAGGATTACTATCTGGAATATGTTAGAAATACAGACATTCAGGGCCAAGGATCAGCTTGCTATAGTTCTTTCTTATAGAACTTTTATAGAAAGGCCTTTGCTCCATCCTCAGCACCAGAAGAAAAGAAAATTGCAGAATCTCAGACTTCAATCACCCTATACCTTTAGAATCAGTTTAATTTTGGTGACACACACCCATAGCACTGGGGATGACTAAGTAGAGGGTTACCTGAATTCCAGACCAGCCAGGTATAGTGAGAAAGCCTGAGGCTATTTGTTGGTAAAGGAGAAGTGAACGTACAGATAGAAGATGTGTGTAGGTTGTGTTGGGGGTGGAGACACAGTTTTTAAGGAATTTTTGCAGGAAGGGACTAGAAAGAAATCAGATGTTAATTTTTGATGTATCTATTTCTAACATAATGGTAATCAGTAACTGCTTTTTTTTTTTTCTTTATTTGAAATGTTACAGAGTAAAGCTTTAGCCAAAATGGATATTTTGGTGAACGAGACAGAAGAACTGTCAGAGAATATTCTCAGGTGGCGAGAACAACAAAAGGAAATTTCCTCGTGTATCCCAAAAATACTAACTGAAGAAAGTCGTCTTCACAAACTTGCTGTGGTGCCCCCTTTACCTTTTGTTTCTAAAGTTCATGCTCAGACTGTCAATGCTAAGTGATTGCCTTCTTTACTTTCGCTTCATTACATGTAGTCAAAGAAGTCCATTTCTAGGTGATGACAGGGATATGGATAGGCTTTGTTGCTAGCAACACTGAAAAGGCCCTCTTATATTGGAGTACCAGGGCCAGAGAGATGTCTCAGCAGAGAAAAGCTCCTGCTTCAAGTCTGACACCCTGAGCTTAGTCCGTGGGATCCACATATCTTTTTCCATATATTTTTCTCTTTTCGATAAAGCTAAAAAAGATTAAATATATGTTTGATAACTTATTATACGTGAGTCAAAATTCTTCAGACAACAGATTCTGCATTATGTCTTTTAAAACATTTCTGAATTAGAGTATTCCCGAGTCTGAAATTTTTTGTTGTGACTATTTTTATGAGATTGCAGAATAGTCGCACAACAGTCTGTTACCTTTGAAGGCTTGATAAAGTGGGTAGTTCCTTGACTGGCAAATCTAGAAACTTCTGTAATAGGAGGATGAGAAGGGCTCAGTGAGACCAGGCTGTGCAGTGTGGTTTGTGTGGGACACTTGCTTTTCTTCTTAGAGTCTAGAATGTTGGTTAGGGTTAGGGTTAACCCTAGAACACCAAGAAGAAAGTACCTTTGTTACTGGTCCCCTGTAAAAATCTTGAGCACCCATCCATAACAATTTTGGTGGTAGACTGCATTTCACAATGTCACAGTACAGTTGCTATACTAATTCACAGCTGTGAGTGTGACGACACTAAGTCTTATATATTCTCTTCGCTGATCACTGAGCCTGGTTGTGTTCTCAGTGCCTGGGAAACAATTGCTGAGGGTGTCTACTGGCAGTGTTAGAGCAGGCAAAGAAGAAAGATGAGAGGCAGGAAAGGCATATTGTGAGAAAATTTAGAAATTTTTGTTTTGATACTTGTTATATGTAACCAAGGCAGAACTTGAATTTACTATGATCTTTCTTTCCTCAGCCTCCACAGTGCAGGAATCACAGACATGTGCCATCACATCTGGCTACAGTTTGAAAGTCTGTAATGGAAAATATTTACCCACTTAGGGCTATTCATAAAATAGAGACTAGTAGTAACAACTGCTTCAAGCTGTTCTTGTTTACATTGGTACTGTAAGTACTTTTGGCTTATTAAAATGTGTACATCAGTATTTCCATACTATTGCATTCTGTGTCATGGAATTTTATCAAGCCTGCTCATAGCACTTTTTATAAGACTTCACCTGTGAGATAGTAAAGTAGATGTTCATAAAAACAGGATCCTCATCCCCCCCTCACCTTGAGGGGGTGTTTTAAAACAACAGGTCATTGTTTTGAAAAAGACTACGGCTTTTATAAATGTACCATACAAGAGGTGTTGAGATTCTGAACATCATCCAGACAACTTATCAAAATCCTTATTTGTATTTAATTTCAAATTTCTTTTAACATCTGGTCCTTTTCCTTGTATGACTTTTTGTGAATTATATGTATATATATATTCATTATCATGTTACTTCCTATTACTGCTTCAAGATGTAAAAATAAACTAATTTCAACTAAATGTGGCTTTATATGAATACCAAGTTGTGGATATGGATATATGTTAGATTTTTAATAAATCCTGGGATATCAGAGAGACCATACAGTCAAATCCTAGGCAGACAGCTCAGGAAATCCTTGATCCTTGAATACAAGGATAAACAGCTGACTCAATCACACACACCTTTAATCCCAGCACAGGGAAAGTCAGGGAGTGGTGACCAACAACATCCTTTATCCAATAACTCCAGAGACAGAACTTCTTCTGTTTATGTGAGTTCAAGGCTACACACCTCTAATCCTAACCTGGATGGGATAAGGTATATAAGGGCTTGTAGAAACCCAGCAGAGACAGAAGTGACTGGTAGAAGCAACCAGGAGTGAGGCTGAGGCAGTTGCAAGACAGCTGGGTGAGAACTGACTGTGGTGCTTCCTCTCTCTGATATTTCAGCCTTCCCCTGATATTTGGCTCTGAGTCTCATTTATACAATCCAAGTTTGTGCTACTACACCAAGTAACAAAGAAAATACTCTTAGCTTAATGTATTATAAGCATTCAAAGTATTCAACTCATAAAAATTTAAGGTAAGCTAATTTTGTACAGTGTGGTCAGTAAGTGCTGATTTGTGTGTGAGAGCAAGAAATAGAGTGGGTCTATAGAAGACAGAGTTGCCTAGGAGGGAGAGAATCAGTATTTCAGTATTTTGTTGTTTTATGTTACCTAGACTGGATTCAACAATCCTCTGGCCTCAGCTTACCAAGTTTTGAGAACAGGCATATGTCACTGTGTCTGGCTTAAACTTTTCTTTTTCTTCCTTTTTTTTTTTTTGTGTGTGTGTGGAACTCAAGGTCAATTCTAAGGGTAGGCAAACTGGTGATCTCTATAGTTGCATGGAAGAGGAAGATGGGTAAGAAGAGAAAGCTATGTTAGAGGTCAAGAAAACTGGCAGGAGCTGAGGAGATGGCTCATTGGGTAGAAGTCCCCATTCAAGGGTGAGAACCTGAGTTCAAATCTCCCAAACCCACACAAAACTGGACATTAAGATGACAGTTTTGAGACATCACCGCCATGCTGGGCACTGGGGAGATGGGTGAGATGGACCCCACGACCATGCAGGACATCCATCACCTTGGTGGTGGAGACACTCCTGCAGCAGATGCAAGACAAGTTTCAGATCATGTCGGACCAGATTATTGGAAGAATCGATGACATGAGCAGTTGCCTTGACGATCTGGAGAAAAATATCGCTGACCTCATGACCCAGGCTGGAGTGGAAGAACTGGAAGGTGAAAACAAGAGCTCCTGCTCCAAAGAGTTGAAGGCTGATATTCACACTGATTTCCCAAGCCAAGAGAAAACCAAGTGGCTTTCTGCACCTACTACGTATTGGTATTGACAGGTTTATAAAGCGTGTATTCTTACCACAGTCTTCATAGAATAGTCCATAGAATGTCCCCCTGGACCCCCAGTTTCTCCAAGTTAGCATCATCACATATTGGTCAGTTGTCTTAATTATTAAACACTAAAACTTTGGCAGTTTCTGCAAAAAACAATAAACAAACTGGACACCTTTCAGTGAGATGGGAGGTAGAAGGGAGGGCCAGCTAGCTTCTTATATGCAGCTGCAAACAAAAGACCCAAGTCATGTGCCATGACTTACCTGTGACTCCAGCCCTATACACAGAGAGATTAAAAACAGTTGAAGAGGGGCTGGAGAGATGGCTCAGCGGTTAAGAACACTGTCTGCTCTTCCAGAGGACCCGGGTTCGATTCCCAGCACCCACATGGCAGCTCACAACTGTCTGTAGTTCCAGTTCCAGGCAAACACCAACGCAAATAAATAAATAAATAATAAATAAATAAAGTTTAAAAAAAAATTAAAAAAAAAAAAAA
>PVIH01027972.1:0-15981 GCA_004025045.1 Sigmodon hispidus | reverse complement strand
AGGTGTGTGAGGAAGAAGTACATGGGGGTGTGCAGATGCGGGTCCAGCCTGGACACCAAGATGATGGTGCTGTTGCCCAGCAGGGTCAGGAGGTAGGCAGGCAGGATGACTGCAAAGAGGACCTTCTCCAGCTGAGGCCGGTCAGAGAAGCCTACAAGGATGAAATGGCTGAAGGTGCTGTCATTGGCTGTGCCCATCTCTACGGCCCCTGAGGAAGATGAGAAATGATAGATAGATAGATAGATAGATAGATAGATAGATGGATAGATAAAATCAGTATTACTAATGATACTTAGAATTTCTATGAAAACTTTCTGTGTATAATTTACTGGGTTTCTTATAATAATAAATAGAATACTTCTAACTTGGCAATCAGAAATCCTGTCAAAACACAACAAAAACCTAAAAATATTATTTTTTTGAGATAGGGTTTCTCTGTGTAATAGCCCCTGGTCATCTTGGAACTCACTTTGTAGACCAGGAAGACCTAGAACTCACAGAGATCCACCTGCCTCTGTCTCCCAAGTGCTGGGGTTAAAGGTGTGCACTACCGCTGCCTGGCACTTTAAATGAACAAAATTTTGGCCAAAATTAAAAATGAAAACATTTTGAAGATCAAAATATCAGACTAAATTGACAAACATATACTTGGACTGCTTCTGAAATAAAGGTTCTGAATATATTTTTGAGATGGAGTCTCACTCCATAGTGTAGTTAAGGTTGGCTTCAATTCATGGCAAACTACTTGCTCCAGTCATATCTTTTGAATATGAAAATACATTTCAAAATTTGAGGAAACAATTTTACTTTTAATTCCTTAGAATATTATAATGGCTAAAGAAACTTCATTTTATGCCAACATCCATCATGGTACCCAGTCATCATTTGTCTCTGACTCCAGTCCCTGGAAAATAAATTCCCAGTATCCCAGGGACCCCCACTTGAAAATGTACAGCCATGGCTATCTAACTTGTTATGATATGACCAACTGGTTTTTTTTTTTTTTGGTTTTTGTAACTTACTTAAACAGATACCTAAATATTGTTTGGGGTCACTAACCTTGGCAGAATAAAGCAGTTTTTGCTTGCTTGTATACATATTGGAGGTCTTGTGGATTTTCTTGTTTAAAAATTCCTCCCTCACCCTACTTCTCACTGCAAACTCAAATTTGGCTCAGAGATTGTTCATCCTGCTAGCAGCAAATCTATGGTCTTTCTCCAGGGGTTGCAAACTCCCTAACATTATGTAGCCTAGTTTTGCCTAAGACTCATGATTCTCCTGCTTCAGCATCCTGAGACAGCTAGCTTCAAGGGCACTTAAAAAAAGAATTCTACATGTTTTCTGTAACTCCTATATCCATCCCTAGAACCAGGCTCCATTTAAACAAGCTAAAACTGGTGTGCTCTGCCTTACTCTGGAAAGGAGCTGGACCATTTGTCCTGGGACCACACTCGCTTGTAAGGGAAACTGCCTCAAAAAGATTGGAAACTTTAGGCAGTCACTGAGATTTTAGAAAGATTAACTTCTCCCTTGTCTCCTCTTGGACTTTAGAAAGCACACATTAGAGGCTCTGCATCTCCATAATCTTTAAAATAAATTTATCTTTATCTTTATTTTATGTGTTTGGGTCCCCCGGTACCCCCCCCCCATCTACGCACTGTGTGTGCACAGTGCCCTAAGGAGACCAGCAGAGGGCATCAGATCCCTGGGACTGAAGCTACAGATGGTTGTATATACTGGTGAATGAACCCAGGTCCCCTGGAAGAGCAGCCAGTGCTTGTAACCACTGAATTATATCCCTAGCACTGCCATCCTCTGATGAGACATAATCTCATGTCCCCCAGGTTGGCTTCCATCTTATTATATAGTCCAGGATGGCCTTGAACTCCTGAATGTTGGGATTACAGACATGAGTCTCCATGTGCATTTTCTATGAGGTCTGTAATCCACACCAAATGGGAATTTATCCACTTCCACATTTGGTCTTGGATGAATTTGGTTCCAAAATTTTTAATCCCACACCTGGGATTTTGCATGTGGTAATGCAGTGTCTTGTGAATCTGTCTTTTCTCAAACTAGATCATGGTTAGAAACATCCCCTGGCACTTGATGTGTGATCAAGAGGAAACCTTCATTCTGTATTAATTAACATGATTTTAATTAATTAATTAACAAGATAATGACTGGCCCCTAAAGAATCAATAGGAAAGATTTTCCTCCTGTATTTAAGAAACATTTTAATTCTTCTTGGAAGAATCACAGATTTGAATGAGATCTGTTTATTCCATAAGTGTATCAGCACAAACTATTCCTGCCATAGTTCCTTCTTCCATCCCTGGAGCAGGGGCATGACTGACAGCCTTAGCGCCTGTCTGCTTCCTGTGAGAAACTGTGCATGCCTACTCAACTGGGGAACCATGAAATCTTCTCCACCTGAGGAAGAGTCCTGGAATGTGGTACAAGTTAGATAAACTAATGGCAGTCTTTGGGTAAAGCAAGCTTTTGGCCATATATACCCTTCTGCTTCTCTGTGTCATAGCCAGATTATAGGATGAGCTTTTAGCAAAAGGAAAAATGTTCTTTTATACTTCGTTTTTTTTTTTCTTACTGCTTCCAGTCTTTTCTTCCCATATGGGAACCAACCCAGCTTTCTCCTGCTTTCCATTTTAGAAACAATCCTTACTCATCAGCTCCTCTTTTTTAAGAGTTGACCTCTTTCCCAAGTCGTAGTCAATGAAATTCCAATCAACAAAACACACTGACGTCTCACAGAGCTTAGGGAGCTGAAATGATTTTCTCAATTAACTAATAGTCTCTGAAATGTAAAGCTTTATCTAAACCAAAGTTAGGTAAACTTCATATGACTAATATTAAACAAAAAGCCATAGAAACAAACAAAATAATCTTGTTTACAGAGAGGCCAGCCATAGTGAATGTCAGTGTCTCTTTTGACAGGGGATGCAGAGAATAGAGAAAGAGAATTGAAAAGAGTTTTGCATCATCTATTTTCCAGTCATCTTTGAGACATGCATATCAACCTTGTTGGCCTCCTCTGAGACTAACAGAATGTTTGACTGTGGGTATCCTGCCTCCCTTTACAAATGCCTTGCTTGGTGGTAATGGCACCCTTAAGACCCTAGGAAGAACTGGGCTTCCTGTCTAGACAAATGTTTCCCACATCTCCTAATGCTGTGACCCTGTAATACAGTTTCTCATGTTGTGGTGACCCTCAAACATAAAAACTATTTTATTTCTACTTCATAATAGTAATTTTGCTACTATTATGAATAGTAATATAAATATTACTAATATGCAGGGTATCTGACATGTAACCCCCCAAAGGGGTCACTACCCACAGGTTCTAGGTCATTACCACTGGTCTCGATTAAGTAGAAGAACCCCTCCAATCAGGAAAAATAAATCCTGGTTTTCAACCTGAAGAAGACCAGCCTGAAACCAGAAGATGGACGGAGACATGTTATTCCAGTGGAAGTGGGAAGGATGATCATTGCTGCCTTGCCATCCTGAGTTAAGCCCTGCCTGACCCCAAGAACATCGCCTCAGATACAGCCACCTGCAGACACTCAGTCCTAACTAAGCCTGGCTGGTTTGTGAGCTTTGAAAGTATAACCTTTTCTTCTCTTTATAGCTTCTTTTTCTAAACATCATCAAAATCTTAAGCCTGCCCGCCCTGACACACACTCTCTCTCCTCTCTGAAAGCATACCTTACTCCCCTGTATTGATGCTCTAGATTTCAGTTGAGGAGGCTGCTTTCTTGACAACTAATTCAGAAAGCTTGAGTTTCTCTTTTCCTTTTATCTGTCTTCCTCCTCTGGGCAGTTTCCCAGCTCTCTAGCCCTGTTTGTTGTTTAATCTCCCAAGCTCTGATAACATCATCCTCCAATTTCCTTGAGCTACCTTTCAAATTCAGATTGCAGGTCTATGATTTTATAAAAGATCTCCAGAGTCTCCCAGGACATCCACTCACATCCATCCTCTCTACTCAAATAGACATAAATTTGGCTTATGATTTTATCCCATATAACCATTGAGTGGAAGAAAATACTGGCTTATTACTCTTTTCTTTCCTGGGTCTTAAGGATACATATAACAAATGGACAAGAAATAGCTTCAAACGCATCTGATTTGAAACAAAGGTAATTGGTTCCAGATGCTCTTCACCTGTTTATTTGGACTAAATTGTGAGGACCACAGTGATCATTTTACATACAAAAATCAGAGGTTGCATTTCACTTCTGTTCTTGGAAACAGCTTAGTGGCAGCTACAGAAATAGACACCTGCAGGAGGTCAGGGTGGCCTAGAGGTCTAAGACACTGCATTCAGAAAAGGCCTTCTGCACCTAGCTAGCCCCATTGTAAACAAGAGATGTTGATTTTGTATTTAGTACCCACCACTCATCCAGTACTACTGAGTCACATAGCCTTATTGTTGTTACCATGGATGTCTGGGTGGTTTTCCATTACCTGCCTATGGTACCGTTTCCCCCATCATTTGTCATCCTTGGAATTGCTTCTGTTCATCTCTCTATTCCCACATGTTAGGCTTTTTCCTAATTTGATTCATGTGGCAGGATCAGGCACAGATAATTTTCTATGAGGTATTTTCCTCCAATGACCTCATTGTTTCCAGAGTATTGTTTATGAGTCATTGATAACAAATCTATTTTACACAGCTATTTAGTAGGGACATGCATGTTCTTGTCTATCACTTTACTTAACATATAATTTTAAATTTATTTCATCTGCTGTATGTTTTTTAGCTGATTAATTTAAATAAGTCATGACTGTATATAGCTTTATTGCTTAGCCTTTGAATTGGTGAATTAGTATATTCGTCTCTAAGTATGACTTGGCATTAGGTGTTACAGTGTCAAATCCAGTAAGAGGATCTGGGCATTTAGCTCAGTGTAGAGCTAGGCAAGCATAAGGCTCTGGGTGCTCCTCAGCTCTGAAAACAGAATTCCCTAAGAGCAGAAACAACATTTGCCTCTGTTTTGTATCATGGGTTCACCCATAAGGAGTAGGGAAAATCTATCCATTCAACATCCTGCTGCACAAACCAAGGAGAGTAAGAAAAGTTTCAGAAGAAATTCGAGTCCCCAGCCCTACTCACTGTTTTTGGCAGCATGTTGCCAAGTTGATTTAAGTGTCTGGACAGAAGAGGAGACTTTCACTTCAGCAAGCCTCTTGCTCTGGGATGTCTGCCTACTGTCCTCTTTCCTTTGTGTCTAGTTTATGAACTGTGGGTGCTTCTCTTCAATGTCATGAAGCAGGAAGACACCCAAGGGAGAGAGGAGGAGATTCCCAGGGTGCACCTTTCCTTGTTCATATCCAGGACCCATAATCTTCCTATGGAGGGTAAAGAGAGAGGC
Organism: Sigmodon hispidus; assembly: GCA_004025045.1. Lineage (NCBI taxonomy): Eukaryota > Metazoa > Chordata > Mammalia > Rodentia > Cricetidae > Sigmodon > Sigmodon hispidus. The sequence goes on along the minus strand of PVIH01027972.1, from coordinate 10,587 downwards.
GTCAGAACTATGGTCTCACCAGGGAGACTGAGGAGACAATGCAGAGGTGGGGTGGGGAGAAGACAAGGCAAGGGTGGGGTGGGGTGGTATGGGGGTTCAAATTTCCCATGGGTCATTTGTGTGTCATTTGGGAGATGCTGAGGCAGAAATCACAGGAGCCAATTAGACTCCTCATCTTTGCCTCTGTCCCTGCCTGAGGCAGAGCATGAGGAAGGCAGAGTTCTTCCTTCTTGATGGGAAAATGAACTTATGAGCTCCCTTACTCAAAGACACAAGACTATCAGTGATTCCTGCAAATACAGAATCCTTTTTTCCTAAGCAGCATTTTGTCATCTCGAATCACAGAAAGGTCCCTATCCCATACTGGAGTTCCATGGCACTTCATCCTGATTTTTCTCCTCCTCAAACTCATCCACTAAACATCTTATGGAAGCAATGGGAATTGTAGAGGGTGGTGTCTTTTGTATCTGGAAGTGTCAGATACATATGTTAGCACTTTCATACATTTGTATCTTACCTTTGAAAGTTCCCTGGATAAATCTGAATGAACAAACTAGTCTTTGTTTAGTAACTTGTTTATGAAAACATAGCTTCACCTTTAACAGAGTTTGTGATACCAAAGAAATAATTTAATAGCTCGACTGAATTGACCAGCCTAATAACTTCATGAAAACAGGGTCTTAAACTGGACAGAAAAAGTAGTTAAAACCTTCAATTTACCAGCCCCATGCTTGTGAACTAAGGCATTTGATATTTCCTTCTAGTATGATAGACAGAGGTGGGGCACACAGAAAACAAAACACGCTGATTACCTGATAGAGACAGGGAAGAAAACAATGTAATGAGCCCTGGGACCAACAGTTATTCCCCTAGAGATTGAAGTAATTTCACCTCTCAAACTTGGCTAAGCTCATTTTCTTTCTGAAGGGTGATCTCACCTCCCTATAGATGCACAGTATTCTACTACCACCAGCAGCAGCAGCAACAGCAGCATCACCATCATTATTAGTACCATCACCATCATCACCACCACCACCCTCAGCAACACCACCACCATCACCACCAATTACTGCCACCACCATCATCATCACCACCATCACCACCCTACCACACCCAGTCATGTCTTTGCAGACTGGACTTTGCACAGTAAAACACAATAAATGAATTAGTTATGTAACTGAGACAACAAAGTATTGTGATTTTGTTTTTGCATGCATGTTTAAGAGAAAAAGAGAGTATTAAGTGAGTACATGCCACAAGGCCTATATGGACAACTCTCAGGGGCTGGATCTCCTCCTTCTACTTTGTTAAGGTGAGTGGGGGGTCTCTTGTTACTTTGTTCACATTTTGTATTTTGTGCTTGCTGGATGGTGAGTTTCTGCAAGGCTCTTCTGTCTTTTCTTCCCATTTCCCCATAGGGATGCCAGGATTACATATGTGTGGTACTGCACATCTGGAGATTGAATTCAGGTCCCCAGGCTTAGACAGCAAGTGCTTTTATCCTCTGAACCATCTTGACAAGCCCAACTGTGAACTTACTTCTGTATGTTTCATCTACATTAATCCCTGTTATCATCTTCTCCTTGACGGATATGCTGATGGAGTTTAGGAACACTGTGGTATACCCTCATTTCTCCAGATACAATTGAAACCTTCCAGGTAGGAATGAAAATATTCTAAAGAGAGACACTTGTGGCTCTTATTTCAGATGTGAGACTACTAAAATAATAAATACAAAGAATTGGAATTTCCCCACTGTAAGCATTTCCAATAGTCCTTGCAGACTCCCAGGCCTTGCAGACTTCCCAAGGCCAGCATTCACCTGGGAGGGAGTAGAGTTGCTGCCACGCCCCTGGGTGTGGCTATGCAAACATGGGCTCACCTGCCCTCTTAAAGAAAGTGCTCACACAAGATACTTGGTGTTTCTCTTCTGCTTCTCCCGCATCCCTGCTTCCCTGTTAATAAACTCTAGTGTGGTACTCCCAGTGTTGAGATTTTAATCACGTTCAGAAAACCAACACCCACATCTTGACCAGGACTGTTTAGCTATGCATGCCTCTTACCCTCTTAAAAGTTAAATTTCCTGTCAAGACACTGAAGATGAACTTGGACATCACTGGGCCTCCTTGCATCTATTCACAATGTGACCACATTGAATACGCTTTTTCGCTGGTACTTATCTCTTGCTCTGGCTGAGAACAGATGGCCAAGCTTGGATTGTCAAGGTTGTCAGAGCTGGGATTTGACCCTACAAATATAACACTAGAGCAAAAGAAACAGTAGCTAGGTTACTTACATATTATGATTATATCAGAAAGAAAATAAACACTCATATGCATAGAAATAGAAAGTCAATAGAGAGCTCCCCTCCATGATGTCAGCTGGGTTCCTGAACAAACTTTGGAAGGTGAGAGTCTGTGTGACTATGGTGTAGACATAATGAAGTGTGAATCTCAGAGAAGCCCACACCGTGTACCTTCCCCCCAGCACCTTACTCCTCTTAATCCTCATACTTAAGAATCTAGAGGTTTGATAAAACCCAACTTGCCTCCTCGTAACTCATTCTGAAAGTTTCTTCTTTGTGAAAGCCAAGGATCTAGTTTTCCCTGAATTGAGGTTCCTAAAAGCTAAAGGTACCCCCCCCAACACACACACACTGGCTGCTGGTGTCACTGTGGGTATGTGTCTTGGTCCCTGCTTATGCTGAGAAGCTGACTTAAGTATGGCCCAGAAAAGAACCTATCACTGCCAGGAGAGCTACTGACTCCCTTATGAAAGCTGGCAGAATTGCAAGCCCTCTATTTATGTGACCTGTGAACAATGGGGGGGTGAGGGAACAGAGGCTGAGAAGGAAGATGGTGAGGGACATAAGACTCCACACAGGACAGTAGCATCAATGAGGATTGTCACCATCGCTGAAAAGTCTTTACAGAGCCTAAGTTCTAATTTCCTTTGGATAAGGCAACAATGATTCCTGTATTTACTTTTAAATATATTATTTATATATTCTGGGGAGCATACAGAGAGTCTGTTCTCTTCTGTCATGTATGGGTACAGGGCACTGAAAGGTCTCAGACATCAGTTGGAGGCAACTCTTTGGGGCCATCATAACCCTTAACCTCCGTCTTTAAACCAGGGACAAAGCATGTCACCTCTTCCTGCTTCCACTAGGTGGCAGTATTGCTTGACATTTGGGGCACAACACTCTTCTGTTAAGAGTCCTTCATAGGTTTCTGAATCTAAATACTTCAATTCCAGTTCTTTTTGGTATGACTAATTGTAATAATATTCTTTGCCACTTGGGGATGAAGAGATGACTCAGCAGTTAATAGCATTTGTTGAATGTGAGTGCTTGTATAAACATACATGCAGGCAAAACTCTCACACACATAATATAAAAATAAATAACTTAGAGAAAATATTTTTAGTTATTTGTCACCAAATCCCGTTAAGTAGCGAATAAGTAACAACTTATTGGTGCTTGTATTTTACTGTCCCATCAAAGCATGCTTTCCAACACTCTGTGTAATGTTCATTTAAATAGAAGCTCTTGACCTTCAAAAAGAATGTGGGAGATGTTTGACCTGTCCTCAAACCTGTTCTCACTCTCTGTATCTAGCAACTGACCTAGCTGGAAAATTCAGGTGAGTGAAAGACTATGATATTCTGTAGCTGACAAGCCAGATAGATCCCTAATGGAGAACAAGAAAATCTTAGATGGTTCCAGCATTAATTATTTCTGTGCCTCCATTATCTAACCATATACTAAAAGGTTCCTGTGGAGTCACATGTTGAGACACCTAGTGGGAAGGATGTCCAGCTAATATACTTAACATCTCAGATTGAGACTTTGATGTCACAGACTTCTTCAATCACTGTCCCCTCCCCAAAATCTGGGAAGCAGAAGAATAAATTTGTAAGGTGTTTAGGATAAATACAAGGTGTGAGGATTTTTCTTTCTAGATATGCCATCATCTCCACACACATATGTCTCGGTTACCTTTTCTGTGAGTTGAGGATGAAAATATGCCAGACCTGTATGATGAATGTTGCAGCTGCTACTACTGGAGCAGAAGGGTAGAAAATGGAAAAACTATTCTTATGGGATTGGCTTTTCCTCAGTGCATCTTGGTCCTAGGGCCCATGGGCAAAATGGCTGTGGCATCAATGCCGGGATTAGACACATGTTTGACAACAGATATCCCCTCATCAAGGTGATGTGGTAGCAATAATCACCATGTAAAGTTCCTGGCCTTAACTGGTACCCTAGAGAAACAACCTGGCAGTCAATAGGCCCTGCTGCTATAGAGGGGATGGTGACTGTCTGCCACCCTTAAGATCACTTCGGGAGGGATCTTGTGGAAAGACACTGATGCTCATGGGCATTTAAATCACAGCTTGAATGAGTGAATTCCTCCACATCAGGCTTCACTGTCTGTGGCTACTGCTGGGTTTATTGTAGACTTAAGGAATCTGCCTCTTTAACACAATGAGAATGAGGACTGACCCAGAGAAAGCCTGGCCTTTTGCGGATGTAACTTTGAACTTGCTACATAGCCAGAGGGCAATCTTGAACTTCCTATCCTCTAGACATCATCTCCCAAGTACTGGGTTACAGATTTACACCCCCTCCAGGCCTTGGGCACATTAGGCAAACACTCCAATTGAGCTACATCTCCAGAGCAACACTTACCCTCTGAGGAACCAAAGTCAGCTTCACACAGGTGGGAGGTGAAGTTCAGAGCTGGCCATTTTAAAGCTACACAAACAGTAAGTTAGCAGAATCATTGAGTCTAGACATGTTCTAGTTTTATCCTGTGACTGTGCTTATACAGTAACCAAAAGCAACTCGGGAAGGGAAAGAGTCATTTGGCTTATTTTTGAAAGTCACGGTCAATCACTGAGGGAAGTCAAGGCGTGAACTCAAGAAGAAGCCATGGAAGAAAGCCACTTCCTGGCTCACTCACAAGCTCCAGCTTGGCTTCTTCCTAATCTAGCCCAGAACCACCAGTGCTAGGAATGGCTCGCTCCACAGTAGGCGGGGTCCTTCTGAACCAATGAAAACCCAGGGCAGTCCCTCACAGACACGCCCTCAGGCTCATCTAGCCAATCCCTCAGTCAAGGCTCCCCTCTCAGATGACGTTAGGTTGCGTCAAACTGACAAAGAATGCTAAGTAGGACAAGATAAGTTTCTCGAACATTTTGCTTTTGAGAGTAAATGAAACATTCCCCAGCTGGCCCTGTCTCTCCCGTCAACTGCAAAAGAGTAAGTAGTTACTCTTACTACATTCTCTTCATTGGCCATTTCAAGTTATCACAGCCAAACTTATTTAACAGATGGGTCGAAGCAACTCTTCATGAAGACGGGCTTATGTTTCTTTTGTACACTTCCTTTGCTTAAGTATAGCCTGAGAAGTTTCCAATTAGAGTAGAGGGTGTGTCTGAGAGAGATGCTTCCTGTGTTCCCTGCTCCCTGGTAGCACAGCCCTGACTGGAGGAACCGTGAGGACAGTGTGTGACACACTGGCTCATGGAAAGGACTTTGGCAGAATAAACATCACAGTGGATACTTCCCTGACCGTTCTCTGCTTTGTCTTAGAAGAAAAGCTGGTTGATTTTCCTGAAGAAAAAAAAAAAAAAAAAAGATTCTCCTGAGGGCAGAATTTTGGGGCTGGCTCACCTACACCTGGGCTAATCATGTTGGCTCTATCGTCCTGTCCTGGTGAGGTATAGGGCCTATTCTACTGAGTGTTGCAGCTGTTGGAGGTGGGTGGTGGTCAGGGATGACTCTCTTGTTTTTTTTCTTTGTTTTTACAGACTTGTGTAGCCCTGGCTATCCTGAAACTAGCTTTGTAGACCAGGCTGGCCTTGAACTCACAAACATCTCCCTGCCTCGGCCTCCTGAGTGCTGGGATTAACGGCTGCACCACCATCACCTGGCAGCTCCCCCACTCTATGACTACAGGACCGTCTTTCCCATTTGTAGCCTGTGTTGGTGGGCAGCAGGGTGTACTTCTCCCCTGACCCTGTCACCACAAGATAGATGGGTATGGAGACAGTTCTCCCATGGTCACCGTTTTGGGGCTGGCTCTCCCACACCTGCACTAATATGCTGACTCAACTGTGCTGCCCTGACCAGGTGCAGGGCCTGCTCTTCCAAGTGCTAAAGCTGGAGGTGGGGGTGGGGATAAGTCTCCCATTTGCCTTAGGCATTGATGAACTGAGGGGGAGGTATAACAAAATCCTACTGAGGTCTATCCCCAGATAGGATTCCTCTCAGAACTTTAGGAAAATGCACTTCTTCACCAGCAGGATAAAATTCTACTAATCTCTTCTCAGGAATCAAACTTAGAGCAATTCATTTTCAATACATCTTTATTAGTACAGCAACATGACAAGACAGGATGGTGATGGCAGGGCCATGCAACAGTGAAGGCATAGGTCTTACATACCCCAATCAGGCTGATCCCCTGACAAGGCCATAGGGGCTGGGGTTGCTAGGTGACTGAGTAAACAATGAAAGGGACCTTGCAGGTCTTTGACCTGCTAAAGCACTTTCCATATGAGAGATTTAGTGAAGGCTTAGTTTGAGTTCCTAAACTTTCTAGTTAGGATCTTGTGTTAATGAGTCCAGTTGCAAGGAGGCCTTAGAAAGCTTCCTTGGGTTAATTAGCTGCAGATAGCTCTTTTATCAGTAGGAGAGGTGACTTTATGACACGTTAGTGAGTTATCTTATCTGTGACTAACCTTGGATGCCAGAGAGAAATTTCGAATGAGTTACTACTGTTTTTACTAGCAAGGGTAATCATAGGGAAGGCAGACAGTGAGTCTGCTCTGGGCAGGGGAAACAAAGGTCTAGAAGATTTTATCTGTATGACTGTTTTCATACCAGGATGGGGGATACATATCCATAAATTCCAAGGAAATAACAAGATAGAAGGGGCTGCCTTCATATACAGAAATTCTCTGTAGGAAGAGGTCAGCACCAAGACTCCTTGAGGTTGGTTTTTCCTGTCTCAGAATCACTTGGCTCTGATGGTTCCGCCTTGTAGCACCAACATTCCTAATTTTGTATTACTGTAGCTTCCAGCGGGGGGTGGGGGGTAGGGGTTGGGGGATGGGCAATTCTTCTTTGCCCATGTTGCCACAAGACATATGGGTAATGGGGACTGCTATCTCATGCTCACAATTTCAGACTGGCTCACCTACACCTTCGCTAACAGGATTGGCTCAATTATGCTACTTTGGCAAGGTCCAGGGCCTGCTCTCCCAAGCGTTGCAGCTGTCTCTGTTTCCCATCTGGTGGACTAATCCTGCAGCTGCCCAGGCCCAGACCCAGGGTTAAGACTTGGCCTGCTCTAACATCCATCCCATCTATTATCTGCTGGAGCACATGAAGGGACCTGACCTGCAGACCCAATGCTGCAGGATCTCCATGATACAGGGTACCAGTGGGATGTCCAGGAAGAGTCCTAGTCAGGGCCCAGCATTGAAAATGTAATGGAGACCAGGGGCCTCAAAGCAGACCAATGACTCTTGGCAATAAACACTTGCAGTAGAGATGTCTGGACATAGGGGTATAGGCCAGGACTTGTTGGGTCATACTGCAGCTTCCATAATGAGATTTTTAATTTCTTCCTTAATTTTTTCTCATTCCTTTGTTTCTTTTTTCTTTTTAATTTTATTTTATTCTGGAGGTGGTGGGGCAGGGGTGGAAGGCAGATTTGAAGGGATAGGGCATGAATGAGATCAAGGTACATGATGTGAAAAACACATAGAATAAATAAATAAAATAATTTTTAAAAACCAAGGTTCTCCTCCACATCTCTTCTGGAGTTTTGGCAATAGAATCCCAGCTGTCTACAATAAGGCAAGCCTTTATACATCTTCGGTTAGGAGCAGATTCTGCTGGGTTTGTCTTCAGTCCTGTGTTTTACTTATTGTGGGCATCACGGTAGTTAGGCCAGACACACACACACACACACACACACACACACACACACACACACACACACACCAGGAGTGCCTGGCAGGGACTTTACACACATGGAGGTTTCCTCACAAACAAAATGAAAAAAAACCTGAGAAATAGTGAAGTCTTTCATCTAATTCCCCACCCATGTTGTTATTATGGGTCACCTTTTCTGTTTATCCGGTCTTATAACAGCATAGGGTAGGGAATTTCAAGTCAGAGCAAAGAACCAACACCACTTAGGGTGCTGGGGATTTTGGAAATACAAAACATCAAACTATACCGAAGTGGATGCTGAAAGGTGGTCATGGGGAGATACTTTGTTCCCGAGAATAAAATGCCTGGGATGTGATTATGAAAAAACATGGTTGGCAAGATGTCTCAGTGGGTGAAGGTGCTTGCCTCCAGGGCTCTTGACTTGATTTGGATCTCTAGGACCTGTATGGTTAAAGGAGAGAACAATCCTGTATGTTGTCCTCTGACCACCACACATACACTGTGAAACATGCAGGCCTACACGAACACACACACCGCCCAAACAAACAAACAAACAAATACATGTATTAAAGAAAAATTAAAAATAAAATTCTAGGAAAGTTGCATCCTCCTTGGCACTAAGTTGGTACCTCCTTGGTACAAATTGGTGGGAACTTATCTTTATTATTTGTGTTAGTTACCTTTCCATTGCTGTGACTAAGTCACTTAGCATTGATTTTTTTTTTTTTTTAAGGCATGCTAGAGGCTCAGGGTTTCAGATGGTTCTGTCCATCCTGTCAAGGAGGCCTGGCTCAGAAGCTCCGCTCACCTCTTAACAGCCAGGAAACAGCAAGGAGATGTGGCTTCCTGTTTGTTTCTTTTTTCTTAGTCCTGTTGATCTGTCCGGGGCCTGGAGCCATCAGACAGTGCTACCTACATTCAGGGTGGGTCTTCCCCTTCAGTTAAACCTCTGCAAACACCCTCACTAACCTACTCTGAGGTGTCCCTTGGTCTCCTGGGTGATTATAAACCTAGTCACGCTGACAAGGAAGAGGAGTGAGCATACTCTGCTTTATTTACTCATAGATCATCATGGGTCAGGATGTAAGAGTTGGGTGACAGGCAATATTCAGTTCATTCAATAAACAGACAATTCAGGACCTTACACAGGCTTATAGAAAATCAGAAGATGTGTCAGTGGGGATGTGCAGGCTAGGGTTGGTCATTCCCAATACCGCCAATGCTTCCCAAAGTCTTGCATGAAGTGACAACCAGGTCAGGGCTGCTGACCCTCCTATACCCCTGAAACTAAAATAGGGAAACATGTGAGGACAGGACAGCATTGATGCTTAAGCCCTAAATCATAAAGCCTGCTACTCACAGTCACTCTCACCTATTGTCAGTGCATCAAAGGCACCCGTTGTCCCCTTACCTTACCCTGAGAACACATTTTATCACATATAACACTAAGACATTGTCGGGACAAATAGTCAGCCATGAAGAAGAAATTTAAAACATGTGCCATCCTCATGACTGCCAAAATCCCAGAACTCTTCAAGAATGCAATAACACATCTGCTTTCTCTCTGCCACAGGGCAGCCTAAATTTTCCTCAAATCACTGTAGAACATTTTTCTCAGACCCCTTTCAAAATGCTCGCCTAAGAGCTTGCGTTGGTTCTCAGTTTTCATTGCCATCCTCACCAGGACAGCTTCCCTCTGGTCCTTCTGGAACCAGCTCTTAATTCCCTTGTCTCTGCGCTACCCAACAGCAGCCTCCTGAGCGCCCCCTTCACCTCCTTGTTCCTGAGCGTGTAGATCAGAGGGTTAAGGAGAGGGGTGACAATGTTGTAGAAGAGAGTGAGGAACTTGCCCTGGTCCTGGGAGGAGCTATTCCCTGGCTGCATGTACATGTAGATGATATTCCCGTAGAAAAGCGAGACCACGGTGAGGTGCGATCCGCACGTATTGAAGGCCTTTTGCCGCCCTGCAGCAGAACGGATTTGCAGCACAGCCCTCGCTATGTAGCCATAGGAGACCAAGATAAACACCAGGGGAGACAGAACAATGCCTATCGCCAGGACAAAGACTGTGCCTTCCACGGCAGCAGTGTTGACACAGGCAATCCTGATGAGGGCTGGCATCTCACAGAGGAAGTGGTCTACCCTGCGGTGCCCACAACGGGGTAAACTGAGGGTCACTGGAGACATGGCCAAAGAATTGGCTACTCCACAGCCCCAGGCCACTGAGACCAGGCCCACGCAGAGTCTGGGGCTCATGATGACCATGTAGTGCAGAGGCTTGCAGACGGCCACAAAGCGGTCATAGGCCATGACAGCTAGCAGCAAACACTCCACACCCCCCAGACCCAGGAACAACACCAGCTGCAAAGCGCAGCCCACATAGCTGATGGTCTTGTCCTGTCCACTGAGGTTGTAGAGTAGCTGCGGGATGGAGCTGCTGGTGAAGCTGAGGTCTAGGAAGGACAGGTGTGTGAGGAAGAAGTACATGGGGGTGTGCAGATGCGGGTCCAGCCTGGACACCAAGATGATGGTGCTGTTGCCCAGCAGGGTCAGGAGGTAGGCAGGCAGGATGACTGCAAAGAGGACCTTCTCCAGCTGAGGCCGGTCAGAGAAGCCTA
>PVIH01027971.1:0-15983 GCA_004025045.1 Sigmodon hispidus | reverse complement strand
GTGTGTGTGTGTGTGTGTGTGTGTGTGTGTGTGTGTGTGTGTGTGTGTGTGTGTGTGTGTGTGTGTGTGTGTGTGTGTGTGTGTGTGTGTGTGTGTGTGTGAGAATGAATATGGAAGTCAGAGGACAATATGTGGGAGTCAGTTTTCTCCTTCAGAGGAAAATCAGGTTGTCTGGTTTGTCTGCAGTTACTTTCACCCACAGAATCATCTCCCCAGACTCCCTGTCTATTCTTTTTTTTTTTCCCTGTCTATTCTTAATGTTGAACAATCTCTTCATCAATCAGACTTAATGCATCTTTCTTCCCTCCTTCTTCATGTTCTTAATTCCTTCCTTTTTAGTCAAATTACACAGACTGGTTGAGAAAGTGTTCATCAGTCTGACCCTTTCTGTCAGACACAGAAGCCTGTAACAGGAGAGTGTGAGACTGAGAGAAGCACTGGCTGTTACCTACAAACAAGTCATGTTTACATGAGTAAGACAGAGCTGGAGGGAGGGTTAATAGACCTGCTCTTTTTGCAGAGGACCCTGGTTCCTTATCCAACACCCGCTATATAGGATTCATGACAAACTATATAGATCTAGTTCCCTCGGACTCAGTGTTCTTTTCTGGACTGTGTGGGTACCTGTAAAAATGTGGCAGACACTGACATAGACACATACATAAAAAATAAATCTTTATATTAGAAAAACAAGATATTTAATAATTTATAGCGCAATACTACACACATCACTTAATTAAATGTTTTGTATATACAGTGCAATCAAGCAAAATACAAATACTTCTACGTCATTGTAGAGTGGAGCATGATGCAACCAAATGTTACAGAGGTTTAGTCAGATATGATAGGACAGTTTTTATAAATATAAGTCATAAACACACCTCTAGCCATTCTATAATTTTATGTTCAGTGATTATATCAATAAGGATTTTTTAGAATTAGTCTATCAAATTCTTAGAACCATGTCAATATCCTGTTGTGTGGGCCTAATTTAACAAATCAAACAGCAAACCATCCATGTAAGGGAATGTAGAATCAGATCCTTTTGCAGCTCTTTGCTGACAAACAGCTGAATAGTGCTGTTGAGATCACTGGTGCATTAGCAAAGGAGCTGCAGACAGACCTCAGTCTGCTTCATTCACCTTATTAATCTTACAGAAAGGCAAATCCACATTTTTATCAACATAGAAGCTATAGATGGATATAAAATGAAACTGTATTGTGTAACCATTATCTAGTTTGCCTACATCTACAATCTTTATTCCTGCAGAGAAACTTCATGAATATAATAGCAGAGACATTCAATGTACTTAAGTTCTGGGACATAGGAATTAGAACTCTGAATTGAATGCAATTTATATCATTTTTTACAATTTTTTAAAATATTTTCTACATATGAAAACATACAGATACTTTGAAGAACACCAGATAGCATCATGATACTAACATAAGTACAGCATTATGTACAAGATAGAGAATTTCTTGGAATAACATGATTAAATCACTATGAAATTGATAAAATTTACCAAAATCACCTGTGTACTTCCAGTCATGGTGATTGTTCAATCAGTTTTACTGAACAGAATTAAAAGCATTTTATCTGTGCTGAATAATAATCCATAGCTTAAAGTACTAGTTGATTCAATTTCTAACAACCACATTTTTGTTCAGAACAACCTCTCTACAACCAGTCAGTCACGGGATGACCTCTTCTACTCTTTACAGGCACCAGGCATGGATGTGCTACACAGACAGAATGCAGGCAAACTATCCAGTACAAATACAGAAAGGGTTTGGTATTTTTTAAGGAGAGAGGGAGAGAGGGAGAGAGAGAGAGAGAGAGAGAGAGAGAGAGAGAGAGAGAGAGAGAGAGAGAGAGAAGAGAAGTAGAGAATGAGGTTTCATTTACCACTATCATTTACTAAGATTTCTCTCTCAGCTCAAGGCTGTGACACACCAGGAAGATTGTCACATAATAAACACATTCTTAGCCTGCTTTCTGAGATTCTGTCTTACTTACAATATTGCAGAACTGAGAACTCTTTTACATTCACTAAATAGATAAATGAGAGACACATTTTCTCAATTTCTCCCACTGAACATGCCAACACTCAGCCACAAGTCCATCCCTGTGAATTAGGACGAGGGGGCTGAAAGTTGCATAACCAAGGGCCATAAATTCTTGAATATTTGTCATCAAGATATTTTTTTTTAAAGAGAGACTTAAAAGTAGAGAAAAAGCACAGTCAGTCCAATAGAAGAAAACAAAACAGAGCATGAGTAGGAGGACACTCTGAGCAGCTCTCAGCTCAGGGGGAGTTCTGTAGAGAAGCTTGGAATTCTGAAGGTAGAGGACATGCTGGTGGTGCTTGTGGAGAAGAGACACCATGTAGGCACTGGCCCCTCCCATGGCACCCTGAAACACAGCATCTCTCAGGACCATGAGAGGGAGAACAAACCATTTTGTTCTCTGACTTTCTAGCATAAGATAGCAGTAGTTGTCTTCACTCTTAAACTGTGATATATTTAGGCTTGTACTAGAGATTGAATGGATTAGATTCATACTTATTAAAGCATTGAGTGTCCAAAAGAAGGAAAAGAATGGGAGGATGTGCCCTGCAGTCTTGGGCTTGAGCCTCCTCCATCCAGATACTCTGGGACTGATTATGATGGCCTGGACCACAGTGAGGAGACTGCTGTTGCAGATGGAGATGCCACGGGTCACTCTCCACAGGTAAATGAGGATCTTACAGCCTATGTCATCTAGGAAGTTTCTCAAACCAAAAACTGCTATTGTCTTTGGCAATCCTTTTGCAAGAAGGATTATTATGTTTGTAAAAGCCAAGTGGATAAGAATAAGGTGTATTGGTTTCTTCTCAGGGCCTCCCCACCAACTGAACATATAATTTACAGAAACAGAAATGTTCCCCAGAGTGCCAATCACAGTCATAAGGAGGAAAACCATTTCCTTAACAAATTTCAAAAACATTTTTTCCTTTCTGTATAGAAAATCTTGTATTCAAGAAACAAAGTGTTTTGCAAGAAAGCATCAGTAATGCTAGACATTTATCTGAAAAAGATATTTTGCATAACTTTTCTGGAATGTAAGAGTGAGTGGTAGACAATGTACTGTTGCAGATTAGATCCCTGAAACTTCCCCTTTTCCCTGTGGACTCTGAGTTATGTGTGTGCTCTGACAGGTGAATTTGGTAACTGGAACAAAAAAAGTTTTAAAGGAGATAAGTTTGAGCACTATACAAGCAAAATTGACTTATTCGAGTGTGTATGTGCATATGTGTATGTGTGTGTGTGTGTCTGTCTGTCTGTCAATTTGTCTGTGTGCATGGATTATCCTAGTTAACGCTCAGCATTGCTGAATTGAACTCCCAACATAATTAGAATAAAAATTAAGTGTTTTGTCAGTGATTGAAATTTATTAAAATCTCTGCTTTCAGCTCATTCAAATACTGATGTAAATATTAACACTTTTCTGGTTGTTTAATGCTTGTTTCCCTGAGGCAAACTTTCAAATCCTTCCTTTCCCTTTTCTTGTTTGAAATCATACTTGAGACCAACTTCTGATCTTCCCATAAGTGATTCCTTTCTACTGAAGTAACTGTCAGAGGAGAAAGAGATTACTCATCATCTACGTTATTTGAGAAATGCTAAAGAAAATTAATTTAAAAGTTTAGATTGATGGGTGATAGCATGAGGCTTCTAACCACGCTTGTTCTCTATAAAAGAAAAAAGCAAGCAGCAAACAGATAAAACTAAAAAGATTGTTGCTCTTTGCTGCTAAGCACTGGGATAAAATTAAGATGAACTGTTTTAGGATGTGCTAGTTCACAGCCTGGTTCCTTTGTAACAGCAATTCTCAAAATGGTAATAATGGTTACACTTTGTGGTATACCCCCAGGCATACAGTGACTGAATTTAAGATACATATTATAATATTATGTGATAAAACTGAGAAAATTTAAGGAAGGATACTGATAAAAAGCCTTCAAACTGGGAGTTATAAAGCAATTTTTCAAAAAATGTCAATATTTGAAAAATAGTAATGCATCAAAAGTGAAAAGTACAAATGTTACAAACACTAGTGACACTATTTAATTCACAATGCTGACAAACTTATAACTAAAAGATGATTTTTTGTTTGTCTTTAATGTATCTGGTTATTTTGAGACAGAGTCTCCTTATGTAAACCAGGCTACCCTTGAACAACAATTACTATGCCTCATTCTCTCTCATGCTGATGTTACAGTAGTGTATACTGATTGTCTCCAGGGTTTGACAAACATCTGAAAATCTCATCTATCTTATTGATTCATATAAAGAAGGTAACCTTAAAGACCCAGCCAGAGCTCTGTCATGATACTCCAGCCAAAGAATGATTAGTAATGCCTCAGCATTTCTGTCCCATTTCTGTATCTTTAGAAACTAGTCTCCTTTGATCTTTCTGGAGCCAGGGACCAGCCTGGTCAGGGCCAGAACAAAGTGTAGGTCCTGAGGATCCCAGAGCACCTCAGCTGCTCTCTGACTTAGTCAGGGAGAGGCTTCTGCTTTAATGAAGCTCCATGGCACAGCTGAGGGGATCAAAGATCTTACCTCCATGAACTCACCTGGACTTATGTGGTGCAGACAGGCTCTAGAGCAGCTCTGGGAAGGTGACATTTGCCAGGTCATATTTGTACTGTCAGAGTTTGTGGGGTTGTTGGCTGCAGTCAGGTGTGCAGACTTCAAGTTTCATGTTGTCACAGTGTCAGGGGAAGGAAGGCCTCCGCAGAGCCCCAGTCCCTGAAGTATAGCTTCCCCCTCTCTCCACAGTTATTACATCTGTTTAGCTCAGAAGTTATTTCAAGTTTAACTAGGATTTAATTATTTTGAGAGGAAGGATGTGAGGTGAGAAAATTAACAAATATATATATATATATATATATATATATATATATATATATATATATATATACTTCTGTGTAGGGAGCTCCCTGCATCTCCTAACTCTTTTTCACCCTCCCAAAGAGACAAGCTAGGATCTTTCAGGGGACCAACTGACTTCTAACTCATAGACCAAGGCACTTGCTTCTTTTTAAGTTCTTCTTAGACAGGATTAGAATAAATGATGCTCAACACTGGGGATAATGTGCAAGTTTCAAACATGGACTAGAACAAGTTTAGAGCCCTTTGTTCTACCTATGCCTGTTGGTATTGAAGATCTTTGCTGTAATTGATTGTTTCATTCCTGCATATTAAATATCATATTGGCCTTAGTCCCAAAACAGTATTTACTCATTATAAAACTTTAATGACATTTCGAAAACTCATGTGTTTCCATGAGTGGACCTTCTATGTACATTTCACGCTAATTCCTAGGAGGCCGGCCCTACCTATTCCAGATGAAAAATGATGCAAATAAATATATAGGGCTAAGAATCGAAGTGATTACTTTTTTTTTTTTTTTTTTTAAGAAAAAGCACCATTGTGTTGACATAGGAGATGAGTTCGAGGTCATGGATCTTACTCTGTGCCCTGCATGATGTTGTTTTCATACATATAGGTGGTGCTCACACACAGTTGAAGCTAAACATGCTTTTTCTGAAGTGACAGCTTTTGAGGAAACTGAAATTTCTATACTCTCTATGAAATGTAGAATTCAGGAACAGCAAGACTAAGTTGTATATTACATATGTGTTGGTAGATAGAAGTGGAAAAGTAAGGATTGTTGGTCAAAGGACCCAAAGGAATCCTCAAACAATTCCAGCTATTGCCAAGACCATAGGTTGCTCCGCATAAACTGACACCAAGGCTCTATTGCTTCATATATCACCTACACTATTCAGTGAACTTGGAGAGGTCAAGTTGGTGCCTGTTGCTGGGTCTTAACAATTCTCTTGGGGAGAGGTTGAGAAGGTATAGAGTCCACAACATAGACTCCAAGAGTCTGAAAAGGACTAACTCATTTATTCAACAATGGGAAGCCTTATATACCCTTCTCTCAACACCCAGGCTGTGTCAGAATCCAATGATATTAAATGCCTGTCCCTCATTGTCTGGGTATGCTCAGAAGATCTGACAGTAAGCATCTGCTGCTCTGTAGATTCCCAATGGTCAGGAACTCCAGGCAGTACCTGTTGCTAGGCATATTCCAAACAAATAGGAACATTGGACAGCAACTGTTTCTAGGCCCTCAGGCAGACTGCAGGTTGGCTTATAAGAAAGTACATTATATGCATGCCTAGGCAACCTGTTTGAGGCAATTTCCTTGGCCCTAGGAGCCTGTCCTAATACACATGTCTACACAGAGGTTTTGCTCTTGTGTTCCAGGATCTTTGTTGTAGGAAAATACTCTGCATGCTCTCCAAAGAGATTCATAAGCACCAACCCAATCACAAATCCCTTTATCTACAATGCTGTACTATCTGCTAGATATGCTAGAACAATGATAGCACAAAGCTGATGGCAGTAAGCCACTCCACAAGATAAAACCCCAGACTTAACACTGCTGACTAACCAAGAATCTTAAAATAAATAGCCTAGGGACCTAAGATAAAAAACAAATACTACTGGTCTAAAATGGGAAAAATGTATTGATAAAATGACTCCTAATAATATTATGCTATACTCATAAATCAGTGTCTTGTTGAGCTATCAGCAGAGAAGCTTCTTCCTATAGTAGATGGTAATAAATGCAGATGCCCACAGTGTGCGAGTTCATACAGTGACTCAGTTTCTTATACTGACTCAAGAGTCTTTTCTGACTTGCAAAGTAAAAGGTTCACAGTGATTCAGCTATTTTAGAGTTCAAGAGAGTTCAGCTTGCTTTTTGCTTTAGGCTTGAGGGTCTGGGACTAGTCTGATTAGCCCCTAGGAAAGAATTTATTATCTTGCTAATATAGCCTGCTTGAGCTAGCAGAAGGCAAATGATGTGATAGTAAAGCTGCCCTTTGTGTTGCTGGATTCAAAGACCTCACAGAGTCTTCTCAAGATAGCATTTGAATGCTTGTACTGTGCTTTCTTTGAACTCTGACTTTAAAATGTATGTAAGTATTTTAAGAAATAAATCCAAGTTCTTTGTGATTTCAAATTAAAAGATGCTCTCAAATTCTGTCTCTTGCCTTTCTATAGTAGAGTGCCAGCCCCTAGCTACCCTGGTGACTTGTCAGCTACAATTGATACTATAGTCAGACATTACTCAGTGAGTGAGAGACCTTAAAACACACAACCCTAAATGGAATGTCTTCATCAAATCCCTCCCCTTGAATCTTGGCAAACCCCACAGAAGAGGATGTGTAAAGAGCATCAGAGCTAGAGGGGATGTAAGACACCAAGAAAATGAGGCCATCTAAATAATATGAGCAAAACTCCTAAGAACTCACAAACTCAAACAACATGCTCAGTGCCTGCATGGGTCTGCACCAGGTCCTCTGTTTACTCCCAGTTTTTATGGAATTCATGAGTATGTGAAGGGGCCTCTGATTTTTGTGCCAGCATTTACTTTTTCCCTTGGTTATTACAATGCAACAGATAGACCTTGCTTATTCTTTCACATGTTCAATGAGAAAATCTGAAAGAGAGCTGTATAGATACTTATAAATTACAAGTAAATATAACTGATTCTTAGAGATTTGATCTTGAAAATATTGTTACAATATGTGAAGGCTTTTGCTGTTTGTCTAATACAAGCAGTTTGACGGTAAATGCAGGAGGAACCTCACAGCAAGGATCAACCTGTTCAGAGAACTCCAAGTCTGCCAGATATATATAAAATGGCTTTATCTCAAACTAGTACTAGCACAAAATAAATAATTATATCTGCAAGATGGAATCTAGAACTGAAATTTCTTTTTTTTAATTATTTATTTTTTTAAGGATTAAACACAATAAACAAATTCTTAACCAAATTAAACAAAAAAAGGAAAATCTACTTCAATAAAAATAGAAATTGACAGGTAAATATTATAACAGATATGAATGAAATTCCAGAAAATCATAAGAACACACATTATAAATTTGTTTCGATAAACTGAAGATTCTGAAAAAACTGATGAGTTTTAGATAGCAAAATTAAGCCTAAATTCAATTAATGATTTTAACAAATGCATACTTTGTAAACTTGAAATACTAATAAAATACTCCATACTAAAAATTAAAAACAGCAATAGCAGAAACAAACACAAGAAAATATGGACTTACTACATATTCTACTAAAAAAACTAAGACAAGGGGGCTGGAGAGATGGCTCAGCGGTTAAGAGCACCGTCTGCTCTTCCAGAGGACCCGGGTTCGATTCCCAGCACCCACATGGCAGCTAACAACTGTCTGTAGTTCCAGTTTCAGGCAAACACCAAGGCAAATAAATAATAAATAAATAAAGTTTTTTTTAAAAAAAAAAACTAAGACAAATATATACTACATAATTCCATAACACTTAAAAAAAATAAACAAAGCCTTTAAAACTTCCAAAGCCAGTGAAACTTTGATAGTAATCATAGTATTTCATTTTTCTTTTTTTCTTTTTTTATATATTTATTTATTATTTGGTGTTTTTCCATCATGTACCCCATCAAACTCAGATATCAGACCTCTCAGAATCATGCCCACTCTTATGATCTCCCCATTTACAAAACTGCCATTCATGCTGCTCATTTACTTACTAGAGCATAATTAAACTCCCTGTGGCCAGATGCTTAAAGAAAACAAGTCTTTCCTCACCCACACCTCTCCCAGAGGCCATCAATGCAGAAGGGAGGCATTGTGTCATTTAGCTATGTAGAACTGAAATTTCTAAGTCAAAGTATGACTATGAAAGTAATCATAGCAGAATTTCTAAATTGGTTTTTTCCCCTCAATATGTTTTATTTTGTTCTATTTTTGGAGGTCAAAATTATATAAATGCAGATATAAATGACCCAAAATATCCTGCCAAAAAATGACCCCCACAACTTCTACAGCTGATAAACCAGCAAAGTAGCTGGATATAAACAACTCACAAAAATCAGTAGCCCCTCTATATGCAAAGACTAACATCTGAGAAATACATCAGAGGAACAAACACCTTCCACATTAGCTACAAATGACATAAAATATCTCTTGAAAAAAATAATGACATAAATCTGTATTGATTTTTTGGGAATTTCACATCATGAACTGTTGGGAGCCAAAATCTAACTTAGCCATATTTTATAAGTTAGCTCCTCTACAGTCTATACTCTAGATAGCCAGCAGTCTATAATCTAGATAGCAAATACAAGAAAACTACACACCCTTATTGTTAAGCTAAACCATGACTCTAGGCTTTCTCTTTGACCTTCTCAGATCAGCAAGGTGACCTTCCTGAGGCCCTCAACTGATAACAGATAGATTTCCATATCAATTCTACCCTGTCTGTTACTTCCCCTCACAGACTTGCCACATTCTTTTGAATATCCCACCCCTTTCCTCCCAGCTACCTGCAAGGCAGAGATTCTGTATAAATATTGACTGTAATAATAAAGCTTAGGAGGATTTGAACAGAGAGATTTGTTTTGTCCTTCCGTTTGTTTCATTCCTAGGTTTAGGTCCACTCTGAAGACCTTACTGGCCGGGGAAAATTAGCGCCCAGTGTGTCCAGATCCACGGGATGGAACAAACATCTCACCATTAAGAGGACGGCCTTCAATTAGACATTGGATCTCCACGGATCACCGTGAGTCAAGATCCTGCACTGTGACTGCCGCGGGAATGCCTGGCCCCTGAGTCAGGTCTGAGGAGAATCACAGGTGAAGACACAGGTAAGTGATTCACCAAGGGGCAGGCATTAGGCAAGAATGAGGTGTTCTTGTCAAAGAACCAGGGTTAAAATAAAATAAAAAAAAAGAAAGAAAGAAAAGAAAAGAAAAGAAAAGAAAAGAAAAGAAAAGAAAAAGGATTTTAAGAGGGTTTGTGAATTTATTGGTGACGTCTGCCCCTGGTTTCCACAGGAGGGGACGATTGATACGAAAAGATGGGGAAGAGTAGGTAATTGTCTCCAAGATTATTATAATGCTTTCGGGCCTGACAAAGTCCCTGTTTAGACATTTTCTTATTGGAATTTAATGAATGATGTTTTGAGAATATATAATGATTTTTCAGATATCCAGGCAGTTATTAAGGAGGGAGGCATTGAATAAGGATCACTTATTCTACCAGGATTTTAAAAATCCTCCAAACACAGAGAATTAGGACTAAAGACAAAGCAATTTTTTTTTCTCACAGAAGCAAGCATGCTTTTGTATTTGAATCATAGTTGTAAGGAACTTTTACAGTGTTAATGCTTTGTGTTTTTTATACTTCTTGTCCTGAGAGGACAGGTCTGATATAGGTGAAATGCTGATGGTCTTTAAGTTAACTCTTAAAAGAGTATGGAGGTAGTAAGAGCATGAAAAGTTTTGATCAAGAATCCAGTTGCCTCCCAATACTCAGGAGATAGAGATAGATGGATCTCTGTAGCCAAGGCTACACACAGAGGCCTGCATTATATCTAGCTTCTTTTCTCAGCATAATATTTTGACATTCATTTATGTAGCATGTGTTACTATTTTCTCCTTTATTATTTCTAAATGCTACTGCATGAACTATATATTGCATTTTGTTTAGGAACCTATAATAGGTGAGTACATATTTTTTTATTTCTCTTGGCTAGATTCCAAGAAGTGAGATTGCAGAGTCATGTGGCAGCTTATGTTTCTTATATACTTGAGGAACTGCCAATGTTTTCTAAAAAGGCTGCATTCTGGCCTTTAGTTCCTGGTATAGCCAAGACAGTAGGCATGTTATACCACGTCTCTTACCTTTTCTTTAGAATTTTGCTACTGTACCATGGATGTGGTTTAATTCCTTATTTACAATCTCTTATAAATACTGCCCTGCTAAGTTGTTCTGTCTTATTGCCTGGCTGTATTAAATGTAATTCCATAAAAGTTTAAGCTTAACTTACAACATTTGATATCATACAGTATAAAGTTTTAACACCTTATGCTAATGAAACCTCCATTTTGGCCTTGCTACTACCAAGCCCTAGGCTTCAAGGCTCAACCACAGGTAGCCTTCAGTTTAACCTGTTTAACCTGCTTTAGACTCTAGAGGCCTAGGCAACCATGGCTTTTAGCATAAGAATGAAGGCAAGGCCCCAGCCACATAAGCAGGTTTCTGAATAGCATAGACTCTGGATATTCATGACATTCGTGGATACAAACCACTAATTCAGAATGGACTTTTTATGTGCTCAAAAATGTGTGATTTTAATAATCACTATCCTTCTTCCAAAATCGATTGACTTTTTAAAGACTCATTCAGTGTGTTTTCCCAGAGTTATTTCATTACGACCTTTAAAGAATGCTAGAAAATGCTGTGCGATGGTGGTCTCTCCACTGCATACAGAGGTGCAAATCACAGCAGCCAAATCAGCTCAAGTGGCATAGTCTAGCTGTACAGTTGGCCTTAAATGCATATTCTTCTAAACTATTTAATCTGTTCACTGATAGTCAATATGTGGCATGGATCCTTGGCCCTTTAGAAACAGCTAGTTATATTGCACCTGTGAGTAAAGTATGTCAGCTTTCATTAAAAATACAGGCTTTTGTGGGACAGAACTCAGCTACTTTATGTGGGATATTTGCAGGCTCATTCTGACCTTCCTAGTGAAGGCAATGTCCATGCTGATCAGCTTACTGAATCAACACATGTTATGTTTAATGCATTTGATAATGTATTTTAAGCCCATCAGAGATTTCATCTTAATACTGGATCTTTGAAATTTCATTTCAAAATTACAAAGGACCAAGCCATTAAAATAGTCAAACAGTGTCCTTTGTGTATAGAATTTCTGTCAATAATCTATTTTGGAATGAATCCTCAGGGCATTTTGCTCCTCAATCATATTTGACAGAGGGATGTTACTCATTCCTTCCTTTGGAAAGGATGGTCTATGTCCATGTTTCTGTTGATACTTGTTTTCATCTTAACTTTTTGCCGTTGCACATTCTGGGGAAAAGGTTAAGGATGTTAAAAGCTGTTGCATATAGAGTTTCCAAAAGTAATTAAGTTTTGCCAAATTTTGTGTTGAAGACTGAGATTTCTTATAATTTTTTATGGGTATGACAATTGTGAAAGCAACTCTCATTGCACTCTTAAAGTTTGTCTTAAAACTAAAAAGGGAGAGTATGCAGCCACACCCGAAGACCTTCATTTTCTTCATTTCATTATATTTTAAATGT
Organism: Sigmodon hispidus; assembly: GCA_004025045.1. Lineage (NCBI taxonomy): Eukaryota > Metazoa > Chordata > Mammalia > Rodentia > Cricetidae > Sigmodon > Sigmodon hispidus. The sequence continues at coordinate 3,750 of PVIH01027971.1, read as the reverse complement.
TTTAACTGGAGTCTCAGTCACTGCTGAGCACAGCCCTAGGATTTTATCACACATGATTCCTGTGGTCCTCTGAGGTTGGAGGGCACTAGACATCAAAACAGACCCCAGCTTCAGAAGGACAATGGACCCAAATATGGCCTTCAGCAGCATCTCAGGCCTAGATGCCACCATGGTGCCATTGGCAGCACAGATCACCCAGATCAGCATGGCCCTGGTAGCATCACAGCTCTTGGACAACTACATGGTATCAGTTGATTAACTAAAACTCAGGCATCCCATGGTCCTCAGTGGTAACAGGAGTTATGGACATAAATTCAGACTTTGTCAACTGCTGGGCCACAGACTCAGACATGAGCCTAGGCAGCAGATCAGGCCCACATGAAACCATGACCCAAGGTGGCAGAGCAAGCCACTCAGATCAGCATGGCTTTAGCAGTAGCACAGCTCTCAGACACCAAAATGGAAGGAAAGAGGTGGCAGCCTAGACCCCAAACATCTGTGTGGTCTCTGTGGCAACATGGACCACAGACATCCACACAGACTCTAGCTATGGTAGAACCACAGACTCTCAGGCATGGTCTTCAGCAACAGCCCAAGCCTGGATATCACCATAGTCCCTGCAATAGGATGACCTTCAGACATCAAAATGGCCCCAAGTGGCATCCCAGACCACTGGCATCAGTGTGGCCCCTTGAAAATCCAGGCTACAAACATAAAGAAATAAACCTGGAAAAACTATAAGACACATGATATATATTTTACCTGGTCAAACATAAAACAAAAAAATTATTTTTGCCTGACTTGTGTACACCATAGTCTACAGTTGTATCATACTGCAGATAGCAGGATTATGCAATAATTATTCAACTGTTATTAATAAGGTCAACACATCAGAATTAAGGAATCTAATGGAGGACTAAGCCAACATATAAGACTATTGGAGTTATTGCCTTTTAAAAACTTGTCTGTTTCTTGACTTTCCCTATAATCAAATAGTGACCATTCTAATCGTCATTATAGAACCTTCATCCAGCAAGTGATGAAGACAGAAGCAGAGATCCACAGCTAAGCACTGTGTTGAGCTCCTGGGTTAGCTGGAAAGAAGGAGAAAAGTGTATATGAGCAAAGAGATCAAGATCATGAGGAAGAGACCCACAGAGATGGCTGACCTGAGCTATTGGGAGCTCACTGATTCTAAAATACCCATTGAATATGCCAGACTGAAGTGACTCATCTTTGGATTCCTTATCCTCCCTGGAGAATGAATAGGTGGATGTGGTGGAGGGATGCTGAGGGAGCAAGGGGAAGAGAGGAGGGAGTCGACAAGGTGAAAGGTATGAAAAAATAAAACTTGTTAAATAAAAATATTTACAAAAAAAGTTTGGCTGTTTCTTGCTGTAGAGTTCTTGCAGCTCATCCCATCTGCTATATATTTGGGATTTATTCCCACAGTCTAGCAGTGATTATTGGACACAATTTCACCTATTAAATTGGGGTATTTAGATAACATCCCTCAGCTGTGTGTGAAAACAGTCCAACAGTCAGTCTGTTCTCCACACCTAGTCTCTATTCCTTTTTCCAATGAAATGGTAGTAATCTGCCTTCCTGCCATTAACTTTATCAGCTACCTTTTGGTCAGTTTAGTGTCCAGGCAAAAGTATCTCATTTGAAAAATTCTCAGATATTCAGTGTTATATTATGTTATGTTATGTTAATGTTATGCTATTTTAATGCATATACCTATGTGGCTGACAAATAGCAGCAGGTGGCAGCCCTTTGCCCCATGTGGTATGTGGAAGGCAGAGACAATGAGACACTTAGACTGGGCTCATGTGGAGAGACATGATTATAAAAGAGAGAGGGAGAGATAGATAGAGAGGAAGAGGGAAAGAGGGGGCCAGAGACAGACAACTTCTGGCAGAATGGGGAGAGTAAAGGATGAAGAGAGGAGGAGATGAAGATGGAAAGCCTTCTTAAACAGAGGTTGACATAAGAACCCTGGGCAGGCCTGGCTAACTGCAATTGATTGGCCAGCACTTCAAGGGCTAGGACAGAATCCTAACACTCAGGGACAAAGTGTTCCTACAGGTCTGGCTTTGATTCACAGCCACTTAGAGACAGGGAACAAACTTGCCCTGGTTTCACCTCACCTGCACACAGAGAAGCAATAAACCTAAACTAACCTAGCACTAAAATATTCTTAACTCCTTACAATTTCTTTCATTTCGATTTTATTAATGCAAAATTTTAGCATAGAGATGTGCTGTTTACAATGACAGGAAGAGTAATCAACCATTTGCTCATTCCTAGAGGAAAATAATCTTCCCAGAGATTTGCTGAGATTGGTGTCACTTCATCCAGAGAGGCTGAAAGGTGCCAGGTTCCATTTCTTGTGCAAATTAGGCTTAGATCCTCTCCTTGTTCTAACAGCCTTAAGCAATAGGTGTAATCCTTTAAATGTAAAAAGCTTCTTTTAAACAGATGACATTGGCAAAAGTGATTTGAGGCAGAACAAAGGCCCAATTTACACAGGTTGCCAAGGTACCAGGGATACTTGTCCCACCCACTGAAAAGAATCATGACTGACATGATTCTTGGATAGAAGCAGTGCAAGGAGAAAAGACATCTTTTACCTTATTCATGGATTTTGCTGATTAATAGATTAATTAGCTAATTAACTAGCCACACTTAGGAACTACTTTCTCCCCCTTAGATTCCTATGTTGATTTAATCTCTAGTTGACCTCATCAGGGAGTCTCTACTAACTACTCTCAACTTATGCCATAAATAAAAGCTGACAGTTACTTTTCTATGTGTGAATCTTATGTCCCGTTATGAGCCTGAGAAATTCAAGCCGCACATTACATTGCTAAAAGAATTATTGTTTGTAAATGTATATAAGCTGGTAGTCCTGTAGAGATAAAACTGTTATGCAAAATAATAAAAAGACATGGATAGAAAGAACATGTGAGCAGATCCATTCTTTTGCATTCAGATAATAGTTTTTTCCCCTCATTTATTTTAGCACCTTTGTTGGTACCCTAGAAAGGAGGTTTAAGGCTGGTCCTGAAAAGTCTGTTAGTATTAATGTAGATATGTGTGTTACCTTTAAAAGTTTATGTATTTTTAGAACAACAAGAAAAGATACCATTAAAAACAAAGGACTCAATTGGTTCAGTATCTCAGAATGCCTCTGTTGCAGTTTTCTCAGAGTTCTGAATCCAGAACAACCTCAAGGCTGCTGATTGAGACAGTTCAACCTCACAGAGTTAACTATTATCCTGACTTTCTCAAGATTTTCTAAAAGATTTCAGCACCCACAGACAACAGGAGCAAAAAATGCCTACATTTGGCTTAAAGATGGGTTATAAATGTTTGTCATCATTTAGAGGAGGCTGGTTACAAAATGTTATTGGTTGTGGTAGAAAATAAAGATAATAGAAAATACACACACAAAAAACAAAACAAAACAAAACATACACTAAATAAAAGAGTTGGATTCAAGGCTCTCTTTGTGAAGGAGAAAAAATTGGATATAATATAGGAATGATAAAGTAAACAAGTAGATAATTTAATCTACTTTAACTCAAAAGCAACTACTAGTCTTAAATACTTTACATTGGTATTGATTTTTGTACATAATACAAATTTAAGATTATTTTTGTTTGAACATACTGTACATGCTTTTCTTTTTTTTTTTTTTTTTTTTTTTTTTTTTTTTTTTTTTTTTTTTTTTTTTTTTTTTTTTTT
>PVIH01027970.1:0-15985 GCA_004025045.1 Sigmodon hispidus | reverse complement strand
CCAGCCATATGTTAATGAGGCATTTGATGGGCACCAATCACGCGCCAGGCTTCCCTATATAAGCAGGCTGAATCTCAGGCTCGGGGTCTTCTTTCCATCACTTCACAACTGAGCTGTAACTCCAATAAAGTGTGATCCGAGAAGAATCGTGCGGTGTGGTGACTCGTCGTTCTGCAGGCCAGAAGCGGCTTGCCACAATGGTATATGAGTGCTTGTGTGTGTGTGTGTGTGTGTGTGTGTGTGAGTGAGTGAGTGTGTGTGAGTGTGTGTGTGTGTTGACTGAGCAGGTATATGAGGAGCCTATGAACTAACATATGGGGTATATGAAGGTCAAAAGAATTTGCCTTAGTATCACATCATCTCATATATGTAATGCTGGTGATTCAAATTCATATTCTCATTTTACACACAGCTATATATTTTATCTTATTTTTTACTTTTGCATTGCTTTGTAGCGATATCATCTGAATTGAAATATTACTATCCTAGTGGGAAGTCTTTTAAGACTTAGTAAATTCCAATTTGAAGTAGTACATTTTTATGGAATGAATATGGTGTGAATAAATAAGACGGTAATTTTTGTTATTTTATGTTGCTATAATTTTTTTTATTTTTGTGTGAGGCACAATTTAATAGAGTTTTTTCACAAAACCCAACGCATAACAGAAATTGCATAAGTACTTGAAATGTTATACAAAGTATTCATTTTAGATAAATTTAAAATTGTAACAATTGAGAAATAGCCAGCAAGTATACTATTTTTTTGGATGTGTTCACCAGAAGAAATTATTAGCACTTTTGGAATTTCTATTTCCATATATCTTAATCAATAACAATGTTGTGCTAATTTGCACACTGTTAGAGTTAAATTTCATGTCTATTGGACACAACATAGTATAATCTAAGGAATATATTTCTAGGAGTCATGGCGGAAGACTCCAGAATAACTTAACTTTTTTAACATAGCAGACATAACCAGAATATTGGTGGTACCATTATGAAGTGGACCACAAAATGCAAAAAAAGGGAGAATAAGCAAAAAAGAAATGAATGTATTATTCTGTTTCTTTGTCTACCAAAGTACAAAGAGATCCCACTGCATGTTTCTACCTCTATGAATTTTTACAGACCTTTCCTATCATGATAGAATTTATTTGAGTAATATATTCTGTGGGTACAAAGAAATCATTCCTGGCAGAAAATTTTGGTCACAATAATTAGAAAAGTAACATGTCATAAGGGATGTTTATATATATATATATATATATAAATACATATATATATGATGAATATGTGCAAATGATTACAAGGGAATATTGCATAAAAAATGGGTTGAGCTTACTTTCAATATAGAGTCAGGTCATAAAAACTTAAAGGAACTATTTGGAGATAGTCTCTATCTTTTCATGAAGTAAATCATGCAACCGCACAGAGTAATGATTATATGAAAAATTCAGCAGAAGTTGCTAAGCTTATATAAATGTAAAGTCTGTGTATTCTATTTCTGAGCCACTTAAATAGGTGTTAGCATCTCTTCTGAAAAAATCTCAGCATTTTTTAAGGCAACATTTCAAAAAATTGTTGTAAGAAGATTGAAAACTTATAAAATTTAGAAATTCTTCAAATCATAAATTATTAAAATGGTTTTATTTGTACACTACACATTTTAGGTAATAATTGCTCCCTTGTAAAACTATAATTATTTGATCAGATACTTTCTAGGATTATAAAACATCTTGATGTCAACCACTTAGTGACTATCTTAGAGTTCAAGTAGATCTTCCATATACAAATGGCTATTTTTGAAATTGTGTATATATGCATGCATGAATGTGTTTGTGTATGAAAGAGAGGTTTGTGGGTTTTTATGTGTATGTGCATGACATCTGTGCATATCTCCCTGTGAAATGGTGTGTGTGGTGTGTATGTGTATGATGTATATGTAATATTGGTTAATGTGCATACATATTGGCACATGCATGGCAATGTGCATGTGAAGGTCCTCTTCTATTTATTTGAAAGAGAAGCTGTTGTTCACTGCTGAATATACCAGGGTAGTTGGTTTGCAAGTTTCCAAGACTTCTTCAATCTTAATCACCTGCCTTATCATATAAGAACTGTCATTACAGATGTGCACTATAGCATCTGAGTTTTTTTACATTCTAGGAATTTTAACTGATATTTTAAAGCTTGTACAGCACACTGAATTATCTCTCCCTTCATACCTATTATTTAAAAGAAAATACACAATTTTTGTATGGTATGTGAAAACTGCACATAAAATACTTTTAAAATTTGTTGTCTTTGCCAATGTGTGTAGTGATATGTTGTATATTTAATAAAATCTGGAATATCAAGAGATCAATCCACAGTCAAACTAGGTATAAGTACTGCAATCCGTTAGTCCCATCACTTGGGAAATAATTCTGGAACACAGAGAGTTCAAGGGATAGCAGAGTTGTAGTAACTCATACTTTTGGGGGGAATCCAGAGGATCTCTGTGAGTAGAAGGCCAGCCAGTCAGTCAGTGATAGCACATGCCTTTAAGCCCAGCACGGGGAAAGCCAGGAATAGTGACCTATACCTTTAATACCATAACTTGAGAGAGAGATTTTTCTGTGTTTCTGTGAGTTCAAGGCTAACTAACAAATAGAGTAGAATCTTTACTTGGATGGAATATAGTTGGGTGAAAAGGTATATGAGGCAGGCTCAGAAAAACAGCAGGCATTAGAAGTGACCAGGAATGAAACTGAAGGAGCTGGAAGATAGTTGGGTGAGATTTCACTGTGGTGTTTCTCTAATTGATATTTCAGACTTTCCCTGATATCTGGCTCTGAGTTTCTTTCATTACAACATAATTCATGCAACAAACGTGTGTAATAGCTAATGCATAATATTATTTGGATGTCTGCAGAATGTTAAACCAAAGGTATCATTATCATTATCATACATACATACATACATACATACATACATACATACGTACGTACGTACGTACGTACAGGTAGATTTTTCTCTAAATTGAAGGTGAAAAATCTGAGAATCTAGATTCCAACAAAAAATGGATGAAAAAGTAGATCATATTTGGTAGTTTGGGCTCTTGGGCATAAAGAAAACAAGGGCAGTATAATTAACATTTCTCTACTGATTCCCCACACAGTATTTTATGGCTATGTTACTAGACAAGATTATAACATATCTAGCTTTGTAAACCTCAATTAGGTATAATTATATTTCAGAGTCAGACAGTAGTCAGATAAAAACTGATTCAGAATACTTGGACACTGTGCAGGTTTAAATTATATTTACAAACAGCAAAAAGAAATGACAGTGAGTATTAGAAATGAGTTATAGAAACACCAATGCTGGTTACAGTTTCATATTTGCCTTATTGGAATAAATTCTGAGTAGCTAAATACCCACTGATGACCAGAGGTTAGCTTCTGTAATAAGTTGCAAGTATGTCTGGCCAACTCAAATTCCTAAGTTAAATATTCAGTTTGGTAATTCACATACCCAAATTTAGCTCATGAAATAAGTACTGGATTAGAGAGTCACCTATATAAATGGACTTAACCATTATTAGGTTTTTGCAAATTACATTCAATTAAAATTTATAAATTTGCTTTTAGAATAAACAAAGATTTTAAAAATGTTCCTGAAGGTGAGATAGAGATAATTCAAAATTTCATGATTGTAAATTTCTTCAACCTGCCCAATGATTAATTTTTAAGTTGCTTAGTAGATTTTGTAAGTAAATCCTAAATTTGTTACTAATTAACATCATCAAGTTGACATTTTGTGAAAAAGGAAACTTTGTTTATGCTCAAAATACCATTTGTATATCAAATAAGAAAATTTGTAAAGACTCAAAATAAGTCAGTAAGTATAAATTTTTAATGTTAAATTGCATTTTATAAAAGCATAGCACACATGCATGGATCTGTCTTGCAAAATAAAAAACTTATCCTATCTAACATATGACATTTATTTTACAATTAATCCCTGTCATCCCTTACTCCTTTGTTGTTGCTATGATACAGTAATTAAGTTTGCCTGACTGGCATGGAACTCAAAGTATCTGCCTGGCTATGCATTCATAGTATTGGGCTTAAAAGTATGCACCCTCGCTCCTGGCAATCTGTTACTGTTTAAGTCAGTTGACCCTATTGTTGACACAAGTGTGAGTTGGTGAAAAAACTTAGTTATGTGGTTTATTTTAAATCACTTGGCTTGTGTGATTCTTTATCCTACAAAGACAAGATATTTTGAGATATTATCCTATGCCTCTGCCACCACAGGCCTGAGATTTTAGTTATTCAGACATGGACTGGCCATGGGCTAGAGTAACAGTACTTATCCTGAATCACCAATATTATGAGCTTTTACTTTCTTTCTATAGTAACAACTCCACTGAAGTTAAATTCACACTGTGTAATACAAGTTTAAGATCATTTGTCATTATTGTTAATTTTCAAATATTATTGTTTTCATATAACATCATTCCTAAATATTTTTCCACTTTAGTTACTCATGTTGAAGAATTAGACTTGTTATTTTAGATAATTACTCCACATTTTAAAGCTTAGTAGCAGAACTACTACACACACATTAACAACCAGGCTTACTTATAAATTTTCTAACACCTAATTTGTAAACAAGAGAAAAAAAAGATAGAACTTGAAGAATATCAAATTTCAGGAAACCAATATATGCATATCCATGTTTTGTGTATAGGCTATTTTAGAGTTTAAAATCTTTATTACTCTTTCTCTTCCAACTTCATAAATAATATAGAATTTGTCCATAGAGTAATCTAAAATAAAGACAAAAAGCCTGGTATAAATATCTTCAATAATGTAAATGAGGATAGAATGTTCAGAATCAATTTTGAGGACTTCCTATGGTTAGGAATTTGTCTTAGCTTGCTTTCTGTTGCGTTGATAAAGCATCATATCCAGAACTTACTTACAGAAGCATGAATTCATTTAGACTTAGGACTACCAATGTTACATACATAACTGAAGGCTAGTCACAGCAGGTAGCAAGGAAATGAAGCTGGGAAATCACATCTTAAACAACAAACAGAAAATAGAGCTAAAAACTGAAATTTGGGCAAGACTATTCAAACTCTCTAAGATCATGACCAGTGATGTATTTTCTTTGGAAATGATCTACCTCCTAAAGATGTCACTAGTGAGCAAGCCTGTGGTGTATATAATTCATGATTGATGTGGTAGCATCAAGCTAATTGTGGACAAAGCTACTCTGGGTAAATTGTTATAGATGGTATAGAAAACAAAGAGGTTCAGAATTAAAAAGGGAATTCTCAGTAGAAGAATTGCAAATGGCTGAAAGGCACTTGAAAAAGTGCTTGACATCTTTAGCCATCACAGAAATGCAAACCAAAACAACTTTGAGATACCACCTGACACCTGTCAGATTGGCTAAGATAAAAGACACAGATGACAGCCTATGCTGGAGAGATTGCAGAGCAAGGGAAACACTCCTCCATTGTTGATGGGACTGTAGCTTGTTCAGCCACTCTGGAGTGCAGTATGGTTGTTTCTCAGAAAACTGAGAATCAATCTCCCCAAGTCTCCAGCAATAGCACTACTGGGCATATAACGTGAAGATGCACATTGACACTCCAAAGGCATTAGCTCAACTATATTCATAGCAGCATTATTAGTAATAGCAAGAATCTGGAAACAATCTAGATGCCCTTCAACTGAATAATGGATTAACAATCTGTGGTACATCTACACAATGGAGTACTACTCAGCAGTAAGAAAAAAATGATATCCTAAAATTTGCAAGCAAATGGATGGATTTGGAGACTATCTTCCTGAGCAAGGTATCACAAATTCAGAAAGATAAGCAGGGTATGTACTCACTCATTAGTGGACTTATAACAACAACAAAGCATTCCCAAGCTGCAAACCACAACCACAGAACAGTTTGGGTTCTGAAACATCTTGGACTGGCACCTTGGAGCCCATTCTCTCCAGAGGAATACCTGACCCAGTCTTGATGTTGGGGTGAGGAAATTGGATCTGCCTTTAGTGGATCCTGAACTAAGCTACAGGGCGGGAGGGGAAAGAGAATTTGAACAAGAGGATACATGGATAAATAAATGAGGCTTCATTCATAATTTTTAGAAAAAAAAGCAACACAAAGCAAAGGCTTAATAAATCAGTGAGCAGCATTCCTTAATAACCTCTTCAGGTTCTTGAGATAGTCACACAAGCTGAGGACCCATAGGATCTGAGTCTATGGAATATAAATCAAATTTAACAAAAATTTAGCAAACATTGTGTTTCATATTAATAATTACAGCATTCAGGAGGCTGATATAAGTGAATTATAGTGACTTCTAAGACATTGTGGGCTACATATATTTCTTGGTCATTTTGAGCTACATTTTAATGGTGATTATTTTGAATTTTTGTTAAAAATAACCTTTATATATTCATCTAACTTATGAATCCAATCTCTAGAGTGGAAAGAACAATAAACTAATCTCTCTCTCTCTCTGCCTTTTATTTAGTTTGGATATGAGTTTGTCTATCTTGTGAACTTTTTCAAAGAACAAACTCCCTGATACATTGATTTTTTTTATTATTCTCTTTGTTTTAATTTTATTCAATTTCAGCTCTTAGTTTGATTATTTCCTCCTTTCTCTTCTTTCTAGATGAATATGCTTCTAATTGTTCTAGAGATTTGAGCTATAGTTGAGGTCTCTTATGTGTTTTCTCTAGGTTTTTAAGTAGGCATTTATTTCTATGAATTTTCTTCTTTGCACTGCTTTAATTGTGTCCCATATGTTTGGGGATGCTGTTGATTCATTTGCATTGAATTTTAGAAAGTCTTTGACTTCTTTCTTTAATTCTTTATTGACACGGATATGGTTTAATTGAGAGATGTTTAGTTTCCCTGAATTTTTAGGCTTTCTGTGGTTTTTGTAGTTGTTGAACTCTATCTTCAATCTATGGATATCTGATACGATATAAAAAGTTATTTCCATTTTGTATATCTATTGATATGTGCCTTTTTTACTGTGTTATTGATCAATTTTAGAGAGAGTTTCTTGTGGTGCAGAGAAGGTATATTCCTTTGTGATTTGATGGAAATTACTATTTATATCTATTAAGTCATTTTGAGTCATAACATCTGTTAGATTTTGTATTGCTCCAGTACATCTGGTTTCTGTCTGGTAGATCTATCCATTTGTGAGAATGGGGTATTGAAGTCTCTAACTATTAATGTATGAGATTTAATATGAGATATAAGTTTTGTCCATGTTTCTTTTACCTATGTAGTCACAATTTTACTCATTGCATAAATGTTCAGGATTAAGACTTCATCTTGCTGGCTTTTTCCTTAGATGAATATATAATATCCATCCTGATCTCTTTTTATTGATTTTAGTTTGAAGTCTATTTTGTTAGCGATTAAGATGGCTACAACAGCTTGTTTCTTAGGTTTGTTTGATTGCAATGTCTTTTGTCAACCTTTGAGCCAGTTTATATTTTAGGTGTGTTTCTTGTATGCAACAGAAGGATGTTTTTATATTCATCTTGTGAGCCTATGTCTTTTTAAAGGTGAATTGAGTCCATTGATATTAAGCGATATTGCTTACAAGTGATTGTTAGTGTTAACTTTTGTGAGTGTGTGTATGTGTGTTTGTGTGTTTTCTGTGGGATTATCCATTGCTTGTAGTTTTATGGGTGTATCTAGCTTCCTTAGATGGAGTTTTTTCTCTAGTGCTTTCTGCATAGCTGTATTTTTTGATAGGTACTGTTTAATCTTGTTTGTCATGAAACATATTCTTTATCATTTTTCCTTTGAAGCTCTTAGTATTCTTTTTTTTAAAAAACATATGTTTAGTGGCTTGACTGTTATGTGCAGAGCAGACATTTTGGGGAAGATCTAATCTATTAGGTGGCCAGTAAGCTTCTTGTATTTTATAGGCATTTCCTTCTTTTTATTTTTTATTTTTTTATTATTATTATTATGAACAAAGAAGTCACACTTTCTATCCTTGTATATCCTTATTCAAGGTCCCTTCCCCCTCCCACCACATCTGGTCTTTCCCTGCTGGCATGGATTTAGGGGAGAGTTGAGTGAGGATGGATTTCCAAGGACTGTGTCCTAGATCCTATGTCCCAAAGACTGGTCTCTCTCCAAATTATCTTGTCAAAGAGTTTATTAAAGTTCTTTGACAAATTTTAATTGTTGGTATTACTTCCATGTTTATTTGTATGGAATATATTTGTATTCCACTTAAGTATCTCATCTCACATATATGTACTAAAATATACTTTATCTCAAAATCACATTTATATGTTAAAAATTAAATATTATTAGATTTGGCAAAATATTTCATTATCTTATCATATTTTGTATTTTAACTTAAGTTTAGTATTATATATTCAATTGATTTATTTAAATTTATAAAAAAAATTAGGCCATCTCAACCTAAGCCCTGAACACCCATTCCGCTGCTGCGATGTGGAGCACTGCCAAACCAGAACACAGCTGGCAAGTTAGCAGCAGGAGATCAACTGGGTCCCTTGATACTGGGCACATGTATCAGAGGTAAACAGCTCAGATTTGGTGGGCAGCTCAGTATGTACAGACCACGACTGGCTTGGGGACAGCAGAGAAGTAGAGGACTTTCTAGAGAGACCGCTGAGAGGTCAGAGGTCAGAAGGTGACTTCTACCACTTGAAACCAGGCCCTGAACAGCCACTGCACTGCTATGGCATAGAGCACTTCCGGGCCAGGACACAGCTAGGAAGTTAGCAACAGGGGAACAGCTGGATCCTTTGGTCCTGGACACATGCCTCAGAGGTAAGAAACTTGGCTTCAGTGGGGAGCATAGCCTACACAGACCAGGATGGTCATAATAGCAGCAATGAAGCAGAGGGCTTTGAAACTCAGACCCCTGTCCAGAGTTGAGTCAGTGGTGAGCATAGTCTAGCTCCTAGGCTGCCCATCCGGAAAAACCCTCTCCAGATTCGAGGTCACACCCAGGAATCTTATATCAGACTCTTGCCATCAGACAAGCCCGAGGCTTACCTGGGAGGGTCTACTCCAGTGCCACCTAACACAAGGGACCTGGAACAGCTGGGCCCTGGATTCAGGGTAAACTACATCTTCAAAGAAAGACTGAGGCCTTTGAAAATCAGACCCATGTCGAGAGTGAAGTCAGATATCATGCAGACCACTTCCTCAGAGCAGACAGGAGACAAACAAGCCTTCTAGCCACAACTGATTAAGAGCTGACTAATTGTGAACCACTGAAGACATGGGCAGATGCCAGTGATAAAATATATATAACAATATAAAGAACAACAAGGCAACACCAGGAGAAACTGGTGGTTCTACAACTACAATACCCAAACAGAGCAATGAACAGGAAACAAAAGGAAACAATAGCAAAAACAGCTTTATGAAGATTATTGAAGCATTCAAAGAGATTATAAAAAATTCTCTTAAAGAAATAGAAGAAAATACAAACAAAAAGTTAGAAGAGATGAACAAATCCTTAAAAGAAAACCAAGAAAAGGAAACCTAAAGAATGAAAGAAACATTCCAGGAACTAAAAAGTAAAATATAAGCAATAAAAAGGCACAAAATGAATGAGGCAACGATGGAAATAGATAGCCTAAAAAAAACCTGGAAATACAGATAGAAGCATAAAAAACAGAATCTAAAGGATGGAAAAGAGAATCTCTGGAGTGGAAGACTCAATTGTGGAAAAATATATATCAGTCAAAGAAAACACTAAAACCAAAAAAAGCCATAATACAAAATGTTCAGGAAATATGGGACACCATGAAAAGACCTAACATGAGAATAATGGGAGTACAAGTAGGAGAAGAATTCCAGCTCAAAGGCACAGATAATGTAATCAATAAAATCATAGAAGAAAACTTTCCCAATTTAAAAAAGGAGATGCCTATAAAGATACAAGAAGCTTACAGAACACCAAACAAATTTGACCCCCCAAAAAAGTCTGCTTGCCAAATAATAATCAAGACACAAAATATACACAACAAAGAAAAATTATAAGATCTGCAAAAGAAAAGGGCCAACCCACCTATAAAGTTACATCCACCAGAATCACACTTGACTATTCAATGGAAACAATGAAATCAAGAAGGTTTGGTGAGAAATTATACAGAAACTAAAGAAGCATGGCTGTCAACCTAAACTACTACACCAACCAAAACTATCACTCACTGTAGATGGAGTAAACAAGATATTTCAAAACAAAATCAAACTTAAACAATAACTATCTACAAATTCAGCCTTTCAGAAAGCATTAGGAGGACTTCAACCTTAGGATCTAAGATACACCCATGAAATCATAAAAAATCAATAATCTCACAGAAGAAAAGCCCAGACAAGCTGCCACCAAAAATAACAGAAAATATCATTCAGTGGTCACTAATTTCCCTTATTATCAATGGACTCAATTCACCTATAAAAAGACACACACTAACATGATGGATACAAAAAAGAAGCCAACCTTCTGCTGCATACAAGAAACACATATCAACCTTAAAAATAAACACAGGCACAGAGTAAAAGGTTGGGGAAAGATATTCCAAGCAAATGACCTAAAGAAACAAGCCGAGGTTGCCATTTAATATCAAACAAAGTAGACTTCAAACAAAAATTAATTATCAAAGATCAGGATGGACATTACATATTCATCTCAGGAAAAATGATCAAGATGAGATATCAATCCTGAATATTTATGCCCTTAATATAAGGGCACCTATCTCTATAAAAGAAACAGTACTAAAGCTCAAATCCCACTTCAGTTCTCACACTTTAATAGTGGGAAATTCAATACCCTATTTTCACATTTGGATAGGTCAACCAGACAGAGACTCAACAGAGAAATTAGTTTAACAGAGATTATGATAAAATTGGATTTATAGATATTGATATATGTGTCCACCCAAACACAAAGGAATATAGATATTTCTCAGCAGCACATGGAATTTTCTCTAAAAGTTATCATATAATTGATCAAAAAGAAAATATCAATAGATACAAAAAATGGAAATAATCCATTGTATCATATCAGACCAACAGGTCCTAAAGTTAAAGTTCAACAAAATAAAATTTCACAGAAATCCTACCAACTCATGGAAACTAAACATCACTGAACTGAACCACCTCTGGGTCAAGGAAGAAATTAAGAAAGAAATCAAAGTATTCCTAGAATTTAAAGAAAATTAATCCACAAAGCACTCAAACTTGTGGGATAATTTTAAAGCAGTTTAAAGATGAAAATTCATAGCACTAGATGTCTATATGAAAAACATAGAAAAATCCCACATTGGAGAACTAACAGCACAGCTTAAAGCCTTAGAACAATTAGAAGCAAACTCACCAAAGTAGTAGATGACAGGATATAATCAAACTTAGAGCTAAAATCAATACAATTGAAACAAAAAGAATATTATGAAGAATCAATGTATTAAAGATATGGTTCTTTGACAAAATCATCATAATCAAAACAAATTTGAGATACCACCTGACACAGGTCAGAGTGGCTAGGATAAAAGACACAGATGACAGCCTATGCTGGAGAGGGTGCAGAGCAAGGGGAACACTCCTCCAATGTTGGTGGAAGTGTAAACTTATTCAGCCACCCTGGAATGCAGTATGGCGGTGTCTCAGAAAACTGGGAATCAATCTCCCCAAGGATCCAGCAATACCAGTTCTGGGTGTATACACCCTCCAAACATTCACCCTCCAAAGGCATTAGCTCAACTAAGCAGCATTATTCATAATAGCAAGTACCTGGAAACAACCTAGATGTCCCTCAACTGAAGAATAGATTAAAAAACTGTGGTACATCTACACAATGGAGTACTACAAAGCAATAAGAAAAAATGATATCCTAAATTTTGCAGGCAAATGGATGACGGATTTGGAGAATATCCTCCTGAGCGAGGTATCACAAACCAAGAAAGATAAACAGGGGATTTACTCACTCATTAGTGGACTCTAAACAAAAAAATAAAAAAAAAGCAAAGCATGCCCAATCTGCAAATCACAACCACTGAACAGCTAGGGATCAGAAACACCTTGGACAGACTCCTTGGATCCCACTCCCCCTAGAGGAACACCTGACTCAGTCTCGATGTTGGGGGAGAAAACTGGATTTGCCCTTAGTGGAGGCTGAACTGAGCAATATTGAGACCTTGGGACCTTAGGACCTTGGGACCTCCTGCCCACGCTGGGGGGTGATGGAGAGATGTGGAGAAGAGAGAATAACCTGATGTGGTGGGAGGCATAAGGGACCTTGAATAAGGATATAAAATTATACAAAATGTGAGTTCTTTATTCACAATAAATTAAAAAGTTAAAGTCGACAAGATAGATAAACAGTTATCGAAACTAACAAAAAAGCAGAAAGTATCCAAATCAACAAAATTAGAAATGAAAAGAAGGAAATAAAACCAGACCCCCATTAAATTCAGAGAATTATCAGGTCATACTTTGAAAATCTACAAATTTGAAATTCAAAAAAAAAAAATAGAAATCCTAGAAGAAATGGACAGCTTTTTGGACAAGTACCATTTACCAAAAATAAATCAAGGTCAGATTAATTACCTAAACAGACATGTAGCCCTAAAGGATATTGAAGCTGTCATTAAAAGCCTCCCAAGTTCAAAATCCCAGGTATAGATGGTTTCAGTGCGGAAATCTACCAAATATTCCAAGGATAATTATTACCAATAATCTTCAAACTGTTTCACATAGTAGAAAATGAAGGAATAGTGCCAAACTCTTTTTATGAGGCCCCAATTACCCTAATACTGAAGTCACTCAAAGATACAATGAAGAAGGAGAAATACAGTGCAATGTAAGTGGTAAATAAATGGTAAAATTCTAAACAAAATTCTGGCAAACTGGATACATAAACATATAAAAAATATGATCCTCCATGATCAAATAGGCTTAATCACAGAAATGCAGGGATGGTTCAACATACAAAAAAGTATAAATGTCATATATCATATAAACAATCTGAAAAAAAGGAACCACATAATCATATCCTTAGAGGTTGACAAAGTCTTTGACAAAATTCAACACTCCATTATGTAAAAATTTCTGGAGAGACAGGGAATACAGGTAAAATATCTAAATATAATAAGGGCAATTTACAAGAAGCCAACTACCAACACCAAACTTAATGGAGAAAAACTCAAAGCAATTCCATTGAAATCAGGAATGAGACAAGGATATCTTCTCTCTCCTTATCTATTTTATATAATTTTTGAAGTTATGGGCAAAGCAGTAAGAGAATGAAAGGAGATTAAGGGGATACAAATTGGAAACGAATCCTCTCCCCCCAATGTTACAAGTGACCACAAAACAACGTGTTTACAATAATTACACGGGGGGGGGATATTTTTTTAAACCATCAACAATGAACAAAAAATAAAATTCACTCACTCTGCTGCTGTTTTAAAATTTCAATTTTAGTTTTTGCCTGCCCTTCCCCCAACCCTGTGTGTAAGGAACTAAAACATTACATCTGGTTAACAGCAAAGAGTTCACTATACCTCAAATGCAGAACACCTATGAAGCAGAGGAATGTTGGCTTTTTTAAAGAGAAGCAGATTAAAAAAAAAAAAAAGATGCAGGACTCCTTCAGTTCTTCACTAGTCTTAGAAAAACTTTCCAGAATACTGCTTCACACTGTTCTGCAGCAAATACTGTGCATTCTGTATCTGGTCCTGTGTTCCTGTATTCTTAATGATCTGATTAGGGTTAATTTTCAAATTTAGTAGTCACTCTCAGGGTAATATGCTGATAGTGCTTCTATGCTCCCATGGTAGCTGTTATTAGATTAAGAAGGAGTAAAGACTTTTTTTTTCAATTCTTACTTTGTCTCTGACTACTTCTAGTTTATATAGTCTCAGAAGACTGATTTCCATATCACATCAATAGACTGAGTTCTTGTCATTTATCTTTGCTCAACCTCATTCCTCTTAGCTAACTGTGTATTGTCTGAAGCCCACAGTCTTGAGATTCTATTTTATATGCTTCCATGAGACTGGTTCCAGGCTATGTTCTATGGAAGAAGGTTTGAAATACCACAGGAATGGAGATCAGTAAAGGGAGAAGATTTTCTTCTTCCTTGGTGATTTGGGTGGAATTTTGCAACACACCAGTGGCTATGGTCTTGATAGTTGTATGAACATTAGCGATGGTATCAACTCTGACCATAGTAGCAAATCCAGAACTAGCTGTGGCAGTATGTCCAAAGCTGTTGAAGCAGGCATATGCAAGTACATGACTCCTGGTGGGCAGACATCAGTCTCTTATTTCTGAGTACCAACTTTCTCACTTTGAGCTCTTTCAGACTTTCTTCTGTCCTTCATCTCCTAGTTCCTATCATATTTTTAGACTTAATTCTCTGCATTAAATCTTATATATATGTATATATATACATATATATAGTCTTAGAGATGATATGTATGAGAAGTGCCTCACACACAGTTATATGTATGTTTGTGAAGTTAGAGAATGTACCAAGAATCTTAGAGCATAACCTTTAGCTATACTTAAAATCTTGTATTTTATCACTCATTGGCTTAAGTTTGAAAACCTCTGTCATATAAAATTTAAGAAAAGGAAGAAAATATTTTTTGTCCAGCAGAGAGCTAAATTTCAGACTGAGCAAGGACAATTTAGAAAAAATAATTGTTTTGCCAATATGTAATAACTAACTTGGTTCTTCTCTGGGACCATAGATTTTCTTTCTCCCACTTAGCACAAGTAGACTTTTCATTAGTGGAGGATCCTAGTGGCACATGTTCCATGAATTTCTTTTATGCAACTTCCCACTAGGGTACTATTTCTTGTCTCTTCTCTACCAAGAAAATAGCTTACTCATTCGTTATTGGAAAGTTCTTCACACTGCTCAGCTTGTTTCAGTCTAGATGCCAAGCAATCTCATTTTATTTCTCTCCAAACTAAAGCAATGTTCTGTTCTCTTATGTCACACCCCTTCCCACTCTACTGAAAGGTCAAAGAATGGTACATGGTGGACTGAGAGGAGGTTTTGTGGTGAGTTGGTTCTGACGTCACTGCCACTGTGCAGGGAAGAGAGTATAAAACCGGGCCAGTTTGGCATAGAAAAAACAAAACAAAAGAAACATCTTTGAAAAGCATGTAAAGAACCAAGGGAGCATAAATTCTTTCCTTACCATTAACCTTTTTATTTTTCCAGATAGTGTTTCTCTATGTAGCCATTCTGGAACTTGCTTTGTAGTTCAAGGATGGCCTTGAACTCAGAGATTTTCTATCTCTGCTTCTTGAGTACTAGGATTAAAGGTGTTAATACTATTTTTTATATTTAAAATTACATATATATAATCTCCTTTGTTCTCTTTCTTTAGCTCACTAGCTACTTCCATTCTTTCTTAATTTTTTTAGATTTTATATTTTGAGGACTTTATATAAGAACACCACACCTCATCACCTTTATTCTTTGCCCATCCTCTCTAAATTCCCCCATGTTTGCTCTTTCCAAATTTATGATCTTCTTCAATTATTATTGTTACATGTACTCACACACACACTCTCTCTCCCATGCATTTATATACAGCTCATTGAATCCATTTTGCATTGCTCCTATGTGAATGTATCCAGGGCTGACCTCTTGGGGTTGAATGACTTATGTAGGAGGTTGTCCATAGAGGAAATTGATTCTCATTTCCTCTGCAGCCATTGGCCACATACAGTGCTTCCTCTAAAGGTAAGAGAATGTGGATTTTCATTTGTCCAGATTGTCATGCCAACTGGTGTTGTCATTATGCTTATCTTGTTCATGCAACCACATTGTTCAGAGTCCTTGCCCTCTGGCTCATACAGTCTTTCTGCCTCCTCTTTTGCAATTTCCCCTGGGTTAATAATAGTTTTTTATTCTTTGAAAGTTTTT
>PVIH01027969.1:0-15985 GCA_004025045.1 Sigmodon hispidus | reverse complement strand
TATTTCTTTAAGGCTTTTTTTCATATCTTCTTTGAGAGCTTCGATGATCATCAAAAAGGAATTTTTGGTGTTGCTTCCTTCTGTTTCCTCTTCATTGCTCAGTTCAGGTCTTGTATTTGTAAGATCGCCACTCTCTTCTGGAGTTACCATGTTGTTCTTTGTATTATTATGTAATTTTTTGCACTGACGTTTGCCCATGACTTCAGTGGTTCATGATTAGATGGCTCCTGGTCAGTTGTTGCACTTGGGTTTGTGTGCCTCCTGTCACCTCTCTGGTCAGGGTCTGAGTCTGTCCTTCAGAGACCCCTGTAGTTGTTGGTTTGCTCAGTTCAAGGTGGCGGTGGGTAGCTGTGCAAATTCCCTCAGCAGGAGCTGTGGGTATGGTGACAGGCGGAGTTTATCTGCCCCTGCTCCAGAGTGCCCTGGGACTCTGTAGACAGCACTTGGTCCCTGGAGCAGTACCAGAAGCTATGGGAGCTCAACTCTCCCTCCCAGGCTGGGATATAGGCGCTGGGGCCTGGTGACCCCTTCTCACCTCTGGGTGGGGCCTGAATCAGCCCTTCAGGGACCCCTGTAGTTGGTTCGCTCAGTTCGAGGTGGCGGTGGGTAGCCGTGCAAATTCCCTCAGCAGGAGCTGTGGGTGTGGTGACCAGCAGAGTTTATCTGCCCCTGCTCCAGAGTGCGCTGGGACTCTGCAGACAGCACTTGGTCCCGAGAGCGGAACCGGAAGCTATCCCATCCCCATAAATTTATAGCAATGTTAGCCACATATGGCTTTAATATTCTTCTCTGTCCTTCTGCTCCTATACATCTAAGTCATTTTGCACTTTGTTTTACTTGGAGTAATGACCCAATTCTCAATAACTGAACATTTACCTCCTGAAGGGGCCAACTTGGATGTTATGACTCTGGTGAAATTATTGACACATCTGCCCCTGTGTCTAATAAACCTTCAATAATAACATCATTTATTTGTACTTTTAATTTTTGGCCTTTGTTTATTAATAGGCATTTGTCAGAATATTTTTTTATATTTTTTTCTGAGTTTTTTCTTTTTCTATAGATTTTTCTATCATTTAGTATAGTATGTTTTTAAAAAAATACGTTTTAATTTCTTTAATTGTTCTGGGAAAGTGTATCATCCAAGATAGCATGGAAAGACTGCACTGGATTGGATATGGGGGCTTTTGAAAGCCCTCTTTGGGTACTGCCTGAAGGCAGAAGGTTACCTTGTCTGTCCCTTGTTGACCAACATTCATTGGTCCAATGTCTATCTTTTCCACCTCTCCTATATATTCCAGGAGGTAGGATGTTCTCTTGGGATTATTCCTAACAAAGACACTGTTTCTGAGAGCACCTTGATTACAATTTATTTGTATATAACTTTGCCTTCCACAATCATAGCATTTAACATTCTGACTTTTTCTTATACCTCTAGACATGATTTCTCCTACCCAGTTATCATCACCTTCATAAGAATTTGCACTAATTGTTTCATAAATCCAGTCCTCCAAGGGTGTTGACCTTACTTTTAATGATCTTATTTATTTATTTATTTTACATAGTGTATTAGCAACCAAATGCCAGGGATTCGATTATTATTTGCCTTGCTTCTGAATCTAGTACCATTCTATTTACTAGTGCAGATAATGTCTGCAAAAAGTCTGTAAAAGTTTCCTTTGGGCTTTGAATTATTTTTGTGAAGAATTCAGTTTTTTCTCCTATTTCCTCTATCCAATCCCAAGCATTTAGTTCTGCCACATTAATCAAGAGTATGTTCATCACATAGGAATTGCCTTTCAATATCACAATATTTTTCTTTCTCAAGAAATTGGTCTTGGGAAACTTCTATGCCCCTGCCTCTGCTTCTTTGTTCTATTATTTTAGCCTCCCCTTCTATCATGTTTTCTAATCTAAAAGTGATTCTGCTTCCAAAACAGCAGTAACGATATTTAACCAGTTGTTAGGGGTAATCTGGTTGCAAGATGTCCAACTGTTGAGCATTTGTTTTACAACTGGTGAATGCATTCCAGATATCACAATTGCATCTTTAACTCTTTATAGTTGTAGCATTTGTGCTGGAGCCCAATTAACTTCTCTAATATCTTTACCCTTTTTGTGATTTTTTTTAATAGTTACTAGGTATATTAGTGTTGGCTGTCTGATAACCTTAGGCTGTTTTTCTGTAGCCTTTAATGACATTACTGAGGTCTGTTCTTTATACTCCTCTGTTTGTGTTTGAATATCTTTATGTTCCCTCTTAACAGACTTTTTAAAGACTTTTTTCTTAGCAATCATATTAATTGACTTCTTCAATGATGAAACAGAAGTCAAACAAAAATATTCATAATAAACAGGATGATGCTAATCCCATTTACTTTATTTATCATTCCTTTTAGTGGTTTCAATATCAAATTGTCTAGAGAAAGATCACAGAAAGACCAAGCACCCTCCATTGCCTTAAACAAAATTTTCCCTTTAAAAAAAATCTGTTGTGCTCACCAATCTAGTTATCGTGACAATTCACATGGCTGTGCAGTGGGGCAGCTATCTAACATGATAATAGTCCAAGGAGGGGTCCAGAAAGAAAAAGAACCTGAAACCCACCAGGAGAAAGAGGCCACTGTCTGAAAAATTTACCTATATAAAAGTGAAATGAAAACATGTGTTGGGTCGGCCTAAAGCTGGAGGCTAACTCAATAGCCTAACCAGCTGATAATTACTCCTCTGGTCAAGTTTTGTTCTGGCCAGTAAGTGGCTTCTTTTGTGGGTGGAAGGAATTCTTGCCCCAAAATTGGAAGTCAAGTGTAGAACCAGTTCTGATTGTAAGAAAAGAGACTCAGAGTGAAAAATTGGGGAAAGGCTGAAATATCAGAGAGAAGAAACACCACAGTTAATTCTCACCCAGCTGTCTTGCAACTTCCTATCTTTGCTCCTGGTTGCTTCTGTTCTGCTTGCTGTTTTCCTACAAATCCTTAAATTCTTGCCAGCTGTATCCCATCCAGGTTAGGATTAAAAGTGTGTGTTATGGAATCTCAGCTGTTTGTCCTTGTACTCAAGGATCAAGAAATTCCTGAGCTGTCTGCTTCGGGTTTGACTATGCTGTCTCTTACTATTTCAGGTTTTATTAGATATGTAACATATCACCACAACTGGGCCTGGTTTGGGCTTTTGAAACCTCAAAGCCCATTCCCAGTGGCACACTTCCTTCAAAAAGATCATATTTATTCTAACAAGGTCATATCTCCTAATCGAACCCAAGTAGTGCTATTCCCTGATGACTAAGCATGCAAATATATCAGCCTTTGGGGACAATTCTTATTCAGACTACCACAGGGCACTCTTTGGATCTCTGGGAATTTCAGGATTCTGCTAAGGCCTGCATTCAACAACTCATGGAAGGGATGTTTATAATTACTCTTAGGGAATCAGCTTTATGGACCATATAGCTCATCAAATGTCTTACATACTCAATAGGAGAGGGTTTCAAAACATTCAATTTGCTTTCATTAAGCAGAGTTATTCTTATGATAATTGCCTTGATGATTGTGGTGTCATATAGTCACCCTAACCCTAACCCTATAGTCATGTAGGGTTGCCTGTGCTAGATGGGATGACAGCTCTGCTGGATGTAACAATAGTGTCACATTTTGCCATTGTCAGTTTTCATTTGCTGAGAAGCATACATCCCAGCTTTATGTTTCTTAAGAAGCAAAGCAGACTTCTGGGTCTTCAATCTTAGCTTCACCCACTAAAGGCAGTTCAGGAACTCCTTCAATACGAGGACCTATAGACACATGCAATGACGGTAAGGTGGAAGCAACTGGAACAGATGGCCTATCACCCTGGAGTCATGCTCATTCTGTCATACTAATAACTCAAGTTTTCAGTTGCTGTAACATGTGGCATTCACAACTAATAAATATAAAACCACCTTAGCCAGAATGAGTGGGTCACACCATCTTGAACTCTGAGAATTCAAGCCATAGTTTGCCATAGTCTGCCACTCAGCACTTATCCAATGAATTGCTAACTCACTGGTAGCTTAGAAATGGTTGTTGTTTTTATATTAATTATTGTGACAAAATTTGCAATGTCTTTTCAAATGTCAGCCTTGGACATGGCTGACAGTGACATTTTTGGTAGAAGACATCCTTTTCTCAAAGTACACTGATATGAAGGGACAAGCACACTCCATTGGTGAGGAGAAGTCCAGACTCCCCTCAATGGCTAACTCTACAGGAGTGGCCAAATAATGCTAAGTCCTGAGAACTACTGCTTAGGCAGACTCTAACGCTAGGAAATGCATACAGGACATTAACCTGGTGTTATGTTCACTGTTACTGGCTCATCATATACCAGAGTCAAGCACTGAAACACATATGAATTTTTCTTTTTAAGTAAATAAAAATGTTTCTAAAGGGAACAGAGATATGAGACAAATTTTTACTTTTGATTTTTAATTTTCTTTTTCTATCAAATTTGATCTGGTTTAACAAATTTTTCTTTTACTTTATATAATCCTTTGAAAATTTTATAAGTGTTTTTTGCCTGCATATATTTTGTGTACCATGTATGTGCTTGGTACCCACAGAGGTCAAAAAAAGGGTATTGGATGCTCTGGAACTGGATTTACAGATGGCGGTAGTCTGTTATATGGATGCTGAAAGTCAAACCTGAGTCCTCTGGGAGAACAGTCATTGAATGCTCTTGATCACAGAGCCATCTCTTCAGACTCCTGATAAACTATTGATAGATATCCAAATAGGCCTTGCATGAAATCATTGCTCAGTTTGTTTGCTCGAGACAAAATGACAGCCAACACATCTGTTTAAATGGTGTGTTTCCCAAACTTGGTTTCCCAAACTTGGTTGATCTTCCCAGAACTATTAAGCTTGTTCCTAATAACACTGTAGCTATTGGTGACATGGCACTGGACAAGATTGGTGAGGACCCTGTCCCAAGGCTCTGAGAGGCAGAACTAGTTATCAATAAAGCAAAGCAAAATGAAACCAGCCAAACAAAAATAAGAATATGCACAAGTGAGTAAGATATTAGTCCTGATAAACACTACAAAGTAAATAGAAGAAAATTATGTAGCAATAGAGATTATTGGGCAGTGATTAGGCATAGCCATTTTGAGGAGATAACAGCTAAGGAATGATGAGTCTAGCTATAATAATTACCTTGAAAAATAACATTTAGTAGCAGAGACAACAATCTTCTGGAGGTGAGAACAAGCCTAGCATGGAGGCTAGAGTGGATAGATTAGTGTGAATAAGGAAAGTGAGACATGCAGAAAAGTAAGAAGACAGGACTAAGCAAGACAGGGCCTTTATTCTATTGCTCAAGACAACACTTAAGTCATCAAATACAGAGATGTCAAATTGGTGCCTAACAAGAAGCTTCACCCCCTACTAACATTTTTGGTACTTGAAAGTACCCTTTATACTACTGGAGGAGAAATTTAATCAATATCACCCAACCACAAACCTTGTGACCTACAAGAGTCACCAGCCTACAAGATTTACTGGTGCAATGTGGGTATTTATGACATATTTAATAAAACCTGAAATATCAAGAGACAGTACACAGTCAAATCCTAGGCAGAAAACTTAGGAATTTCTTGATCCTTGAGTACAAGGATAAACAGCTGAGAGTCAGTCACAGGTACCTTTAATCTCAGTACAGGGAAAGCCTGGGAGTGGTGACCTACACCCTTAATCCCATAACTCCAGTGACAGAACTTCCTCTGTTTCTGTGAGTTCAAGGTTAGTTATGAAATAGAGTAGTACATACCTTTAATCCTAACTTAACACCTTTAATTCTAACCTGGATGAGATACAGCTGATAAGAAGGGTATATAAGGCCTCTAGGAATCCAACAGAAGTAGAAGCTACTGGCAGAAATGACCAGGAGTAAAGCTGAGGAAGTTGCAAGACAGCTGGGTGAGAATTGACTGTAATGCTTCCTCTCTCTGATATTTCAGCCTTCCTCTGATAATTGGTTCTGAGTCTCATTTAATACAAATGGAATTTGTGTAACTACAGTGCAATAATGGCACAAATGTTATGAGAGTAACCAACCACTTTACTAGATTTAAGTCCCATTACATGAGATAAAACCCATAGTTGAATCTGCTGAAATCGCCAAGAAACTGAGAATAGGTATGTCATGGGCTGAGGGGTAAACCTGATACTATTTTGCTAAAGGAACATAGCAATAGAATGATTTCTAATGACATACCTACAGATTGCTTTCCTCAGCCCTCATCAGAAAAACTTCTTCTTGCTGGAGATGGTAATTAAAACAAAGGCCCATCTCTGGATAATGTGCAGAGAGTCAGAAACTTTGGAGCCCTCAGTCCTAAGTGGGGTGTTCTCATCAAACCCTGTGATGGCTATTCCTGGTTGTCAACCTGACTACATCTGGGATGAACTATAATCTAAAAATGGAGGGCACACCTGTGAGAGATTTTTGGCTTGGTTTAAAGTGGGTGGATCCACTTCTAGTATGGACCTTTGAGGTAGGAAGACACATGGCATTAATATAGTTCCTGAGGCAGAAAGGCATACCTTTAATCTGAACATCCCTTCTGCTTGCAGTCTATATAAGGAGATGGAAGAAGAAATCTTTTGCTCTTTGCCTCCTTACTCTTGCCTTAGCGGTCAGTCCATTCCTCTCTGGTATTGGAGCTTACTACTTTGAGATTCCAGCATCTACTAAAGATCAGCTGAGACATCTAGTCTCATGGACTGAGCAACATCTGGATTCTTGGATTTTCTGTTTATATATAGCCATTCTTTGACTAGCTGGACTATAGCCTGTAAATCTTTCTAATAAATCATATATATATATACACATGTATATATGCATATATATGAAGAGAAATTCATTCTATAAATTCTGCTACTAGAGAATCCTAATACAAACCCTTTTTCTCAAAGCTTAGAGATCTATGCAGAAGAGAAGTAGAAAGATTGTAAGAGCCAGAGAAAATGAATGACTCCAGGGAAATAGTGTCTTCCAGATACAAGAGGACTAATACACATATGAACCTACTGAGATTGTGCAGCATGAACAGGGCCTGAACAGGTTCGAGCCCAATAGGGTCCCAGCAGTGAGATTAAGAAGTAGATATGAGCACCTGCCCCAACCAAGAGAAATTATCTGTAGTTGATAACCTTCTGAAGAAGGGAAAATCAGTTTCATCCAATGGAATGTCACAGGGCATATCTACTGCATTCCATATTTTGTGGATTTTTTGTTTTGCTTTATTTTGACTTTTTTTTTTGGTCTTATTGGTCTTTTCTGTCATTTGTTTTGTGATTTTCTTGTCTTTTTTTTTAACAGACAGAGAGAACATAAAGTTGGGTGGATAGGGAGGTTAGAAGGATCTAGAAGGAATTAGGGGAGGGGAAAACATAATAATATATATTGTAAAAATTATTTTAAAAAGTCAGGGCCTTGTTAAAGAGTTTACTAGCTAGACATGGTGGTATACATTTGTAATCCTAGCATGCCATGAGGCTGAGGCAGGACAAGCACGGGTTTGAGGCCAGCCTGGGCTACATAGTTAGTTGCAAGCTAACATAAGCTACACAGTGAGACTCTTTTTAAAAACAACACCATCAAGGTGTGATATTTGAATTCAATTCTAATCCTATGGGAGGCTTAATTCAGAAAAATTGCTGTACAAAGATCCTTAGTTTGTATGTGGAGAGTAGTTGTAACAAGCAACAATGGGAACAGGGAAACGTGTTGAGAGAATGTTTAGAGCAATCTGAAGCATCACATCACATCCCCATCAAATGGAAGTGACTGTGTTTGGGAGACATCATAGAGATAGAAAAGCTTGGACTGTCTGAGAGACTGTGGTAAACTGTAACATCAACAGACCACCGTGTGTCAGCTTTAAGAGAAGCACATTGGGATACTTTATTACTAGGTCTGCTAATATCTCACCAATGTTGGCCAATCTATCAGTTTCTACCTTCCTTATAGAATCATAAATGCAGGAGGTACCCTGAATCTGTGCTCTATGAATGTGGCTTCTTACCTAAACAAGTAGCTGTGGAAATACCACTCAGAAGGCACTCTGTAGAGACTGTGTATTTTCCTCTGACTCCAGCTCTATGGCGTTATATTGATAATGAGTTCATCAAGAATTGAGGAGAATTAAGAACAGAGAATACCCTATTGACCATTTTTTTAAATATCAAAATAGGTGCAGCCCTTAATCTGTACCATAATAACATTTCACCCTGTTTGAACTAGGTGACTGGATCACCTGTAGGAGTCTACAAACCCAGTTAACCTCACCAGCCTGGTGTGTGTGCATTTTTGTCAAAAGTCTCAAGGTAACTTACTATGGGCTGCAGCTTGCAGGCTGCTTGGCCCATGGCTAAGTGGCACATATTCCTTGAGAATATATAGAATGGAAACAATCATGGTGGAGTTGTTATTTTGGACTATACATTTTTGTTTATTAATTAAAATTGTTTATTGTCAGTTTATATGTACACACACATAAACATTGCATTATGATTAACACTTCACTTTCTCAACCCCTTTCCTCTGTCAATCACACTTCCTCCACACAAATTTGTTTCCAATATTCTTGCCTTTTTTGTTTGATTTTATGACCCACTGAATTTACCTGGAGGTATCTATGTGGCCATGGCTTTGGAACTACTCACTGGAGCATGGTAGACTCACCATTGCATATGCAACTGAAGACAGTGATTTTTCCTCTTCCAGGATCTATCAGGAGCCACCAATTCAATAGTAAGGGATAGGGCCCTATAAACTGTCCCCTCATTCATGACTATTGGCAGCCAAGT
The DNA here is from genome assembly GCA_004025045.1 of Sigmodon hispidus. Taxonomy (NCBI): domain Eukaryota; kingdom Metazoa; phylum Chordata; class Mammalia; order Rodentia; family Cricetidae; genus Sigmodon; species Sigmodon hispidus. Next base: position 7,142 of record PVIH01027969.1, on the reverse strand, counting down.
CTTAAATGGGCTTTGTGGAATATATAGGTTTTAGAGGCTTTTTGAGGGCCTGGGACTAGCCTGGTCTCAGTCAGTTTAAACTGGTTATGACTGGTGACTTAAAACATATGCTCATAACACTTTCTCATAGCCACAGGGGCTCCTTAAGTGGGCACTTCCTCATAGGCCAACCTGGGATCTGCCTGGGGGCCTTGGTAACAGAAGCAGAGTCCTAATGTAAAATAACCTGGACTAGCAAAAGAAGACCACACTACAGCTATAACCGCAGATGCCAGCAAAGCAAAGCCTTTCTCCCTGGCTTGGACAAGGGTATATAAAGGCTTGACACTTCCTCAATAAATTAAACTTGTTTGTTTCAACTAGTTCCTGCTTACCTTCTTGCCTCCTCCCCCAGAGGGGAGCTAGCAGGGCCCAAAGCATAGGCAACCCTAACAGCCTTAGCTGCTGAGAGTTCATGATCTTAATGATTGTGCCATGCCGAGAAAATGACATTCTACACCAGTTCTTCCTGTCTTTTGTCTCTTATATCCTTTATGGCTTCTCTTTTACCATGTTCTCTGATTCTTAGAGAAGGAGGTATAAATGTCTTATTATGGCATGTCTTATTAGTACCTTGAGTAGCCATGAGTCTGTATTGACTGCCATTCCTGCAAAGAGAAGTTTCTCTGATTAAGGTTGAAAGTAGAATTTGCAATTTGCCTATGGGTATAAGCACATTCTTGCAAGGCAGTTTTATGCTGAATATGTATGTATGTAGAGAGAGAGAGAAAGAGAGAGAGACAGAGACAGAGACAGAGACAGAGATGGAGAGGGAGAGAGAGAGAGTTGTTTAGAAAATTCTTTTCTAAATTCCCAGTTCTGTGTCTTTGACTAGTTTTACAATCTAGACACAAATTCTTTCCTGTCTAGCAGCCCTCAAATCTAATCAGAGAGCAGTTGGTTACTCCCATGGCAGTCAAGTGACTATTGCACAAATGAGCATGTCTTAGGTTAGTATTATAGCTAATATGGTTCACACCTAGATAAAAACCTTTTCTCCCACAGCAGCTTGCACGGTAACTCTGTCACTATATATGATAGCCAGCACAAAACAAAGAAAGTTTCCAGCTTATTTCTAGCTTGACATCTCTCTATCTTTATGACCAAGGTGTATGCTATCTTCAGCAACGGGTTCTTGTAGTTCTTGTAGGCAACCAAGAGGAAAGTGCCTATATTGTTCTGGAGACTTCTGGGCCTCCCTTGAGGTATCTTATCTAGCCCTGGGATTTTTGTGCAGTTACTTGTGATATTTAGGATCAACATTACCCAGTCATATAAGGTCTCTCACTTCTGTATCTTTGCTCTTTTATATTCCCTTCATTTTGGCTAACCCTCCCCCCATCCCTTTGTCTTCTCTCCTCAATTTTCTCTGCTTAAACCTTTTGCACTCAAGTATTCCCCTCTTTTTCATTCATCACTTAAAGCCTGATGGTTTCTATCCATTTTCTTGGCTTCCATCAGTTTTTCCAAGTTAAAAACATAAAACTAAATACTTGGTAGGCTCTGAATAAGAGAAAAAACATGTAGTATTTGTCCTTCTGGGTCTGGGTTACCTCACTCAGTTTATTTTTTACAGTTCTATCCACTTATCCAAAAATTTTATAACTTTATTTTTCTTTATAGCCAAATAAAATTCCATTGTATGTGAAAACTACATTTTTATTATCCATTCATCAGTTGATGGACATCTAGGCTGATTCAATTTCTCCCTCTTGGGAACAGAGCTATAATGAAGGTAGATGTGCAAGTTTCTCTGTAGTAGAATACAGAATCCTTTGGCATATGCCCAGGAGTGATATAGCTAGGCCATTAGTATTTAACCTATTCTATTTCTAGGTTTTAAGACATTTTCTTATATCTATTTAATCTCTCTGCATGTACATGCATAAATGGAGGTTGGAGGAAAACTGTGGCTGGTTTTCACTCACCTTACCAAGTGGGTCTCTGTGGTCTAAATTCAGGTTGGTAGGTTTGGCAGCAGTGCCCTTATGTGCAGAGCCACATCACTGTTCCCATTTCTAGTTTTTTGAGAAACCAGAGGACTAATTTCCAAGTGGCTACACTAGCTTTCACTCTATCCAATAGTGTTTGAAGGTTCTCCTGCCCTTATAACCACACCAAAATTTACTGGCATTTGTATTTTTGATGATGACTATTTCTATTAGGCTGAAATGGACTGTTAGTTTTAATCTGCATCTCTCTGATGGCTGAGAATGTTTGACTCCTATTTTAAATATTAAATAGTCATTTGTATTTCTTCTTTTAGCAACCCTCTGTTAAGCTTCACAACCCATTTTAAAACTGGGTTCATATATACCTCTTAAGGTTAAGGAAATTTAAATGTCACAAAAAACTGTGAGCATGCTTGAGAAAAGGCTTTGTAGAAAGTGAAAACAGCATCAATGAAGCATAAGCTTTTTTTTTTTGAAACAGATACAGAAAATATTATTGAGTGGAAGTTAGACTTACTTCAAGGTAATTAACCAGTTCCAAGTGCATGTAAATTCATGTATGTGGACACTATAGATATCAGAATGGTCTTACTCAAAGATCTGTGTTCTGGCTTGGTTCCTGACAGTGCAAGCCAAGGGCAGAACCATACACAGAGTCAGTACAAGTCAACAATAACTGTAGACTAGATTGGCAATGCCATATTTATTGTTACAGCTACGCATACAGAACATCAAAGTCCAAAGACCAGAAGACCATTTCTAAAGGATTCTTACTCTATGTCTTTTCTTCTGCTACATGCTTTGAGAACTTCACAGTAAATCCTTCTCTCTGGGTGGACAGGTGCTCCTTGCTGAGTTACATGTAAATGAACCATAAATACTGTAAATATTTGCTGGTCCCTCTTGATGCCCATTGTAAGTGGACAGCTGCCATCTTCTCTGTTTAACTGATACAGTTTAACTGGTGTGAACATCTTTGTAAATCTTGAAGAGGAAATTATTTTTCTTTTCTAATAAGCAGTAGTTCATTTTAAAATAGTTTTTCCTGGTGTTAAATTTTAGGAAAAGTTTTGTAAAAGTAACACAGCAAAGCCCAGAACAATAAGCAAACAAACCAGTGTGTTAAAGAACAGCATTTAGAAAGACAACACCTTTGAAACATTAGATAAGTCTATGCTCATGTGCTAAAAGCTTACAAGTGATAGACCCCAGACTCAAGGTTCTAACCTCTTGGGAAGGGGAGCCCCAAGAACCCAGACTCCAGTCCAGTTGATGCAAATTGCAAGAGGGTTTATTGAATTCCGTCTGCCCAGACGGGCTATCTCTCTTTCTCTAGAGCAAGAGAGCAGCCCTGATTAACAATCCCACATCCCATTTATAGGCTAAAGTCACAAAATTACCATAGCAACTGAGGCAATACATGATTGGTCACTTGAAAGTCATACTACAATCACAAGGTTGATTACAATAGTCTATAATCACAAGATCGATCACAATAGTCATGGGGGTGCCCTAAGGCCAGCTGGGGATCTCTTTGTTTTATAACCAGGTGTTGGTCACCGCTATTCTGCTTGGAACTTCTGGTATTTTAATCACAGTTTCGACCATTATGTCCTAATAGTGGTCATCTGAGTTGATTACGGCCATCTGGGCTGAGTCACTCTGCTTCCTGAAACAGACTTTTTAGACTTTTAGTTCCTTGTTCTCATGGGGGTGCTCTGCTGAATACTTGAACTGGATGCCTGGGTCAGGCCTTAGAACTTAGGGTCTTTCACAAGGACCATGACTGAGGAACAGTCTCAGAAACGGCTTGTCAACCTGAACTGCTAGGTGATACTGATAGACCCCAGACTCAGGGTACTATCCTTGGGAAGGGGGGCCCCAAGAACCCAGACTCCAGGCCAGTTGATGCAAAAAGCATGAGGATTTATTTTGTCTGTACAGGCGGGCTATCTCCCTGCCTCCAGAGCAAGAGAGTAGCAAGGGAGGAGCCATCTCATATCTCTTTTGAAGGCTAAGACCATAAAATCACCATAGCAACTGGGGCAACACATGATTGGTCACTTTAAAAGTCATACTTCAAAGTCATAAGGTTGCTCACAGTAGTCATGGGGTTGCCTTAAGACCAGCTGGTTAGGGGGCTTTTACAACCAGGTATTGGTCACAGCTATTCTGCTTGGAACTTCTAGTATTTTAATCACAGGTTCGACTATTATGTCCTATCTGAGTTGATTATGGCTATCTGGGCTGGGTCACTCTGTTTCCTGGGACAGACTTTTAGACTTTAGTTCCTTGTTCTCATGGGAGGGTGCTCTGCCTGAACTGAATGCCTGATTCAGGCCTTAGAACCCAGGGTCCTTCAATATTTACAGTCAGAAAGTCAGAAAAGTATTCACAAATGTAGTATCAGAACATCTAAATTTGACTAAAAATAATATAAAAAAAAACCACATTGCTCCTCCCCATAACTTCTAATTAGTTAGGAAACATATCCAGAATTGTAATGACCTTCGCTACTTGGGTTAGAGACTCAGGCTCAGGCCTGCAGATTGAAAAAGGACACAGACACTTGGGTCATTTGTTCAAAGAGAATGCCACTTTATTGAATCTCCATCTCAGCTTAAATACAGGGCTACCTGGGGCAGGAAGCACAGTGGGCATTCCTCAGGTGGCTGGAGATTACTGACTTCAGATAAAAAGCCCCGTTTCCTGAACCATCCTCCACAGGCAGGAAAGCCAAAACATACCGGACAATGGGAGACACAGGATATGCAACTAGCTATCCACAGGCTATGTGCTTCAAGGCTCAGAGTGCAGGTGAAGGTCACGGCAGGGGCCTACACAGAATGGCCTTATATACCATTAGAAGTGTGTTTTCCCATATTTTACAAACAGTCTTGAAACCTCAGCGGACACAGAAAAGAACTGAAACAGCAGAGAAATGGAGTGCATTTCCTCATTGTCAGGGCAAAGGAAGGATGCTGGGGAGATGGAGTAACTATACAGATTTTTCAAAATAAAAGTATTCATCTCTGTGTAATTTTAAAAAATCAGCTATTTGTTTTGCCAGATAATATTTTTATATTTTATTCTTTGAAACCACAATCTAAACTCTTTAAAGAACACTGCTTACCCTCTAGATGGATGGAGAATTACCACAGCAAATAGACCTGAACCACCTTTAGCCAAAGCAATATTAACTTTCTACAGTTCCATTTGCTTGCTTATTGTTATTTCCTAATGCTAGGGACCAAATCCAAGCCCTCTCACATGCCAGGCAAGTGCTCTGCCTCTGAGCCACATCCCTGACCATTATTTACCTGTTAACCCAGCATTGCTAAAGCATCCATCTCTAAGAATTAGGCACCGTTTATGAGTGGTCCCCTCTCAGCCAGTAGGCCTATACCCCTTGCCCACCGCACTGACTAGCTTTGTTTTTGAGCCTGGAGTTTCAAATGGAAGTCTGGATGTACTGTCTTGAAAGCATCAGAAACAAAAACAAAGGCATCCCACACCCTTATGAGGATTTGCATTCTCACTTATTTTGAATACTCTGTAGTTGTGATCTCAATTAAAAAAAAAGGTACTTGATGTAAAAATACATATTTCTCTTTGAAAATGCATAGTTTATAATTTTATACACTCATTTATTTTAAAAGACTTTTTAAGAAAGTACTTACCCCTGAAATGATGGCAAGATTGTCCCTCAAAAGACCTCTACATATGCTGAACAGCAAATGCCTTCAATTAGTGCCTATCCATGCTTGCTGCTGCCATTCTCTCTCCAGTGTACCCCAGAGGACCACTTCCTGGGCTTCAGTTTTCATCAGACACTGTGAGCAAAGCTTCCTGCAGACAGCATTTCCACTGACTGCCCCACTTTAGATATTCGGCAACTTTATATACATGTTTATATGCATATGGAAAAGGAGGAAATGCACTCCATTTCTTTGCTGTTTCAGTTCTTTTCTGTCTGTTGAGGTTTCTAGGCTGTTTGTAAAATACAGAAAAACACACTTCTAATGATACTTAAGGCCATGTATATGCATGTACACACACACACACACACACACACACACACACACACACACACAGAGATACATAAGATTTGGTGTAGAAAACAACTCAAAAGATGGCTTACTTCTAACAGCAGAGTAATCTTAAGCCCCCGTCAGTCACTAAGTGGGACAGAGGATCTCCAGCTAATATTCTTCTCTCTCAGTCCCCTCATTTGCAACCAGTGGCCTCAGGCTTCCTGGCATTAGATTTTGGTGATAGTCTTGGACCATTTGAGACCTAGCAAGTATTTTCTTACCCTGAATTCTTCCATACTTATAGGACTTTGATATAAAAATAGTTTGGAAACCATCTATACGAGAGTATACTATTTAATTTATAGAGTGTTTAAATGGCTGGCCATAGTTGAACCATTAATTACAAAAATAGATATTTTAGCTGTAGGAAAATATGAAGTAATGGGATGTTTACACTATGCATGATCCACAGGCCTGAATCATTTTTACATGCAGGATATTTTTAGTTATGGAAGTCTTGAAATTAGTATGCTTTGGGAAATAACACATGCTTTCTGAAACATCAAGATTTCATCTAAAGCTTTTTCCGAGTGATCAGTTTCCCCAACATCAGAAGTTGAAGTTGTCATACTGGGGCTGATTATATCATGTCATAGCCACTGACTTCCAATAGCGATATAGAGAAAAGACCTGAAAAACTAATGTCTTGGATTGTAATCTGTCAAGTTAGGCGCCCTTCCCCCATTCAGGAATGGATCCCTGAAGGGTAACTCAAACCCAAGAGCAGCTTCAAGCTCTCAGTATACCTCTTCCTTCCTCTCTGTCTTGTTACCTTTGCCTGAATCAAGGAATGGGGCTCTCCTGGGGTGGGGCTCTCCTGGGGTGGAGGTCTCCTGGGGTGGGGGTCTCCTGGGGTGGGGCTCTCCTGGGGTGGGGCTCTTCTGGGGTGATGCTCTCCTGGGGTGGAGCTATTCTGGGGTGGGAATCTCCTGGGGTGGGGCTCTTTTGGGGTGAGGCTTTCCTCGGGGTGAGGCTCTCCTGGGATAGGGCTAGGTGGTTGAAGAATGAATGTTTAACAAGATAAACAGAATGAAGTAGTTTTGCTTTCGGGAGACAG
>PVIH01027968.1:0-15987 GCA_004025045.1 Sigmodon hispidus | reverse complement strand
GTCAAAGGCTTTTTCTGCATCTAAGGATATGATCATGTGGTTTTGTTCCTTTAGTTCGTTTATATGATGGATAACATTTACAGTTTTTCGTATGTTGAACCAGCCCTGCATTTCTGGGATGAAGCCTACTTGGTCATGGTGGATGATATCTTTTATGCATTGTTGTATACGGTTAGCCAAAATTTTGTTGAGAATTTTCACATCAATATTCATGAGGGAAATTGGTCTGTAATTCTCCTTCTTTGTTGTGTCTAGTTACTTTTCATTAGGCTTAGATTTTGAAATACTTTTCACCTTGGTACCACCATACTGAATAAATGTGAACTCTTGGAGAAAACACTCAGTCAATATTCAGGGGGAATGAATATTTGTGACAAGTACTGCTGGTAAATCAAATAATGTGAAGATGGATAAGTTTCCAATGGATGAAGGAATTCAGAGTTTATGTCTGGAGTTTATTGATTCCTACTTTATACCAGATATTGGAAAATGCACTCCTATGAGAGCAGTAGAGAGGAAAGGATTGATTACAAAGTTTAATAAATAATATTGAGCATCACTATGGGTAGTAAAAGAAATGAATTTACTAAGGACATTTAGTGCTGCATGGAGACAAGCATAAGAATTCTAGCTTGTGCATTCCAGGACCAAATATTAATACAACCCGGGAAGGTGAAGATGGAAAGCAACTTATTGCCTTCCTAGGTTCATTTTGATTTGGTGTGGAATAATTTTGATTTTCTGTGGGAGGTATTTGAGTTGTTGTATTTGGATTTTGCAGTCAGGTACATCTCTAGTTTAAGAGGGAAAACATATGTTCCTTTAATACCAAACGAAATAAAACTGAACAAAACAAAGCCTGAGGAAATGTATCATGGCCAAAACTTGAGAGCATTGGGTGATCAAAACAAACTCTTCAAAATATAAGTGTAAATATAGAAAATGGCTATGAATGACTTCTTTATGCATTTTTAAACAAATAGAATACCCCCATATCCACTTCCTATTGCTTATTTGTAAAAATATCACTACATTTAAAACAATCACAACTTGGAAATCTATCATTTGGCAGAGCTCAGATGGGACACAAGAATGAATTGGAACAGATAGGTCCCAAGGAGAGTGGAGCCACCATAAAGCCAGCTCACTCTCACAGTAGGCAAGTTAGTAGGCATCTTTTGCATCACTTTATCTACTTAGCTTTCTGTTAAGAATGCTGTCAATTTCCAGGAGTAATGTTTATGGAAGGGGCTCAGTGTCTCCTTCATTGTTCAGGATGCCCTGGAACACCTGAGGCTCCTCTCAGCCTGCTGAAGAGCTAGGACTACAGACAGAGTCTTTCCACATAAACCTGGCTATCTTGGAACTCTCTATGTTGACCAGGCTGGCTTCAAACTCACACTTGCTTCAACCTCCCTGAGTGCTGGAATTAAAGGTGTACTCCACTATGACTGATCTACATATACTTTTTAAATCTTTATAGCTAGATAGTAGTTAATACTACCATTTGAAGACATCAAATCATGATTTGTGAACCATAACATAGATTTCGGGCCAGTGCTAAGGATTGATTAAACCTGGGTTTTGTCAATGCTGAGCACTAGCAATCTACCATTGAATTAAATTTCCAACTCTCTGCCATAAAAAGATTGGATTCACTCTATAAGACTTTCTGAGTTGAGTCTCAGAAGTCTTAGGTTTCCCATTAGTCATTCTGTATTAGCTGTGTAAGCCATTAGGTCAAACCTAGACTCCAGAAGATTAGCATGAGAATCTATCTCTAAATCGGAAATGTCATGAAAAATTTATATTTACTGATCATTTACTGTGTCACCTATTATTTACCAATACCAGTGTTTTCAGAAAATATTGCATACAATGAACTATGTATTCATAGAAGTTATGTACCCTGTAGCAAGCTTCTAAAAGTGACAGGCATTCTGAAATACTAGACAAGTTACCTCTAGAGCTATGCACTTAATTCTGTGTCCATATGATTCAATATCACAAAGACATCTATATTCTTTAATGCAGCATTGTTTAATGTAAAGCATGGAGCTGAATAGTTCACTGCCTTGGTGTGTCTGTGATTGTACAGTGTTGTATATACAAGGCTCTAATATGTGAGTTTGGAGTTAGTTCAAATATTCTCACATTTTTATTAAGAACCATATAACAAGGACAAAGCAAGCCATAATACCCATATCTATACTCACACTATCCTTTAATGCTGAATGCTATGGGTCTCTTTGCAATGGGGATAATGAATCTTAAGCTTAATATTGTTTTATGTTTAGAGAGGCAGCATGAATTAGGGAACCAAGCCTTGTGATCAAGAATTGGGAAAACCTAATATCTAAGCTTTGTTTTGATTATTATAAGCTGGTGACCTTGATTAAGTTTTCTGCATTCTCACTGCTGAAGAAGGTCAAGTAGAAAATAGTGAGATGGTGGATATAAGGTACTTAGGATCCCATTGCTTTGACAGTACTCAATAGATGTTGGGGGAGTATTGTAATTATTATGTTCTTGGTTACCTTTGACACTTACAGCTACTGAAAAATGTGCATGGGAAGGATATCAGGGTGCTCTTGGATTCTGTCTTACAGCAGGAGCACAAGTCCTTCCCAGTGAATGGCCCATGGCACAGTTCTTTCTAGCTCTTATGACCTTGAGAAGTTACTTATGTTCTTAGCACCTCAGTTCTCTTATCAATACAAAAAATGGAGACAAATATCAGTGTAGCAATATTGTTATGAATTCCAAGCAAGGCAAATTATGTTAAATTCTGACACCAAGCAGTGACTGGTAATTTTATTTGCTAGCCTTACTACTGGTGTTATACTGATCTAAGTAGCTGGATTCTTCAAACTACATTCAAGCCTGATTTTGAACTTCATAGACACCACTGAGAATGTGAGTATTTATTTCTTTATGACTCTGTGATATTCCATCCTCTATCCCTTTCTCACATTTAATTTTTAAAACATATTTTTCCTATTCTTGTCTGTGATAATATTTTTTTTGATGTTGGGTTCTAAAATATTCACATAGATTTGGTTTTATTTTCCTGGCCTTTAATATGCTTTTTGACTTTTTTTTTCAATTTTGGTTTTGTCATTCAGAAAGAAATGTTTGATTTTTTGCTGGCCAATTTTTAGCCTCTCTTTTGAGGAACTTAAATTTTTTGTCTGTTTCATTTTTCAAGACAGAGTCTCACTATGTAGCCCTGGCTGTCCTGAAACTAGCTTTGTAGAATAGGCTGACATTGAACTCAAAGAGATGCATCTGTCTCTGTCTCCATAATGCTGGGGTTAAAGGTGTGCACCACTACCATCCAACTTGGATCTTGAATTTTATGTTATATTTATGATGACTTTTTCTATATAAATACTATTAAAAGTATATATTATGAACTTGTGAACCCACACTCCCATCTATTGCTGTCCTAGTCACAAGCCAACAGGTAAGACACCTGCAGGCTGGTATGCCCCATTAATACCCCAGTTTGTCTGACTCTGAAATCTATAAGACACAATCCATTCTCTAAATGCACTCATCCTCTCTGAGACACAGAATCAGCCAGCTCCTATTGGACCAAGAGCAGCTCTCTGTGACACAGAATACACCAACTACAAGTGGATCAAGAGCTCAGATTGGACTAAGAGAAGCTCCCTGAGACATAGACATAGCCAGAAGAGATTGGACCAAGATCAGCTCCCAGAGACACAGACAAATCCTGCATTGATTCAAGGAAGAGATAGATAGACAACAGTTCAAGAATACATATAACAACATAAAAACAATATGTTACAGCCAGAATCTAGTGGTTCTACAATAGCAAGACAAGAACATTCCAACATAGAAGAAGCAGAAATAAACAACCTTAAATATAACTTTATAATGATTATAGAAACCTTTAAAGAGGAAATAAAAGACTTCTTTAAAGAAATTAAGGAAAAGACAAACAAAAAATGGAAGAAATCAATAAATCTCAAAAAACCCCCAAGAAAACAACAAAAAAGCAATCAAACAGGTGAAGAAAACAGTTCAAGATTAAAAATTAAAATAAAGGCAATAGAGAATACACAAATAAAGGGAATGCTAGAAATGGAAAGTCTTGAGTAAATGAACAGGAACTACAAATGCAAGCATAACCAACAGAATACAAGTGATGGAGAGAATGTCTGCCATGAAAGATTCAATAGTGGAAACAGACACATCAGTCAAAGCCTAAAGTCAAACACTAAAGCCAAAAAAGTCAAAATACAAAATGTTCAGAAAATCAGGGACACCATACAAAACCCATATCTAGGAATAATAGGAATAGAAGGAGATGAATACTAGCTCAAAGGCAAAGAAAATATATTCAACAAAATCATAGAAGAAAACTTTTCTAATCTAAAGAAGGAAATGCCTATAATGTTCTATAAAAAAAAGTTTACAGAACACCAAATAGACTTACCCATTATGAAGTCAGCTCATTACATAATAATCAAACCACTAAACATACAGAATGAAGAAAAAATATTAAGAGCTGCAAAGGAAAAAGCCAAGTAACTTATAAAGGCAGACCTATCAGAACACCATCTGAAATCTAAATGGCTTATGAAAGCCAGAAGGTCCTGGACAGATGTTATACAGACACTAAGAGACCATAAATGTCAGCCCAGACTACTATATTCAGCAAAAAAATCAATCATCATACATGGAGTAAACAAGATATTCTGTGATAAAATCAGATTTAATCAGTATCTATCCACAAATCCAGTCCTACAGAAAGCACTAGAAGGAAAATTTCAACCTAAGGAAGTTTGATAACCCATGAAACCACAAGCAATAGACAATCATACAGAAGGAAATATCAAAGGAGGAAACACCCATGCAATCACCAAAAATAATAGGAATTAACAATCACTAGTCGTTAATATTTCTTAATATCAGTGGACTCAATTCACCTATAAAAAGACACAGGCAAGGAAAATGGATACAGAAACAGGATCCATTCTTCTTCGACACACGAGAAACATGCCTCATCTTTAAAGACAAATACTACCTCAGAGTAAAGGATTGGGAGAAGGCTTTCCAATCAAATGGATTTAAGCAACAAGCTGGTGTAGCTATTAGCTATCTTAGTATCTAAAAAACAGGCTTCTAACTAAATCAATCAAAAAAGACATTTCATATTCATCTCAGAAAAATCCATCAAGTTGAAGTCTCAATCCTGAATATTTATGTTCCCAATACAAGGGTACTCACATATGTAAAAGACACATTAATAAAGTTATATTGCCCACAAAACCCCACACACTAATAGTGGAAAACTTCAATACCCCACTCTCATCAATGAAAAGGTCTACCAGACAGAAACTTAACAGCGAAAGAAGGGATCTAACAGATGCTATGACTCAAATGGACTTAGCATATACATGCACAGAACATTCTACCCAAACATATAAGAATATATTCTTCTCAGCACCTTATGGAACCTTCTTTAAAACTGACCACATACTCAGCCATAAAGCAAATATAAATAGGTAAAAAATTGGAATAACTCTTTGTATTCAATCAGACCACCATGGACTACAGTTAGAGTTCAACAACAACACAAATCACAAAAAGCCTACCAACTCATGGAAACTGAATAGCTTTTAATTGAACCACCTTGGGGTCAAGGAGGAAGTAAATAAAAAATTAAAACCTCCTGGAATTTAATAAAAATAAGTCTACAACATACCCAAATTTATGGGACACTATGAAAGCAGTGCTAAGAAGAAAGTTCATAGCATTAAGTGCCTACATAAAAAATTTGGAAAAATCTCACACAAAAGATTTAATAGCACAGCTGAAAGTTCTAGAACAAAAAGAAGCCAACTAAAGGAATAGACTGCGGCAAATAAACTCAGGGCTGAAATCAATAAAATTGAAACAAAGAGAACAATAAAAAGAATCAATGAAACAAAGAGTTAGGTTTTTGAGAAAATCAACAAGACATGCAAATCGTTATCCAAACTAACCAAAAGGCAGAGAAAGAATATTCAAGTTAACAAAATCAGAAATGAAAAGGGGGATATAACAACAGACACCAAGAAAATCCAGAGAATCATTAGGTTATACTTCAAAAACCTGTACTCCAGAAAATTGAAAAGCCTAAAAGAAATGGTCAGCTTTGTGAATAAGTATCACTTATCGAAATTAAATCAAGACCAGACAAATGACTTAAATAGACCTATAACCCCTAAGAAAATAGAAGCAGTTATTGAAATCCTCTCAACCAAAAAAGCTCAGGACCAGATGGTTTCAGCACAGAATTCTACCAGAATTTCAAAGAAGAACTAATACCAATACTTCTCAAATTGTTCCATACAATAAATAGAAACAGAAGAAACATTGCCAATGTGTCAGGATACAAGATTAACTCAACAAAATCAGTAGCTCTCCTATACACGAATGATAAAAGGTCTAAAAACGAAATCAGTGAAAATACCACCATTTATAATAGCTGCAAATAACATCAAATATTTTAGTCACTAACTAAAGAAGTGACAGGTCTGTATAACAAGAACTTTAAGTCATTGAAGAAAGAAATTGAAGATATCAAAAAATGCATATGATCTTCCATGCTCTGGGATAGGTGGGATCAACATCATAAAAGAGGCTATCTTACCAAAAGAAATCTACAGACTTAATGCAATCTCCATAAAAATCCCAACACAATTATTCACTGACCTAAAAAGAATTTCAACTTCATGTGAAAATTAAAGAACCCAGGAACACCAAAATGACAAAAGAACTTCTGGAAGCTTCACAATTTTAACCTTTACTATAGAGTTATTATAGCAATAAAAACAAATTAGCATTGGCATAAAAAGAGACATGTGGATCAATGCAATTGAGCTGAAGATCCAGACATTAATCCACACACCTATGAACACCTGAATTTGACAAAGAAGCCAAAAATATACAATGGAAAAAAAAGAAAGCATCTTTAACAAATGGAGCTGGCATAACTAGATGCTACCATGTAGATGAACTCAAATAGATTCATAACTATCAACCTGCACAAAACTCAAATTTAAATGAATCAAAGACCTCAACATAAACCTAGTTGCACCAAACTAGAAAAGAAAGTGGGAAGAGAAAATAAGAGGAAAAAAAAAAGTCTTGAATGCATTGGCACAGGAGACCACTTCCTAAATATAATACCAGTAGCACAGACACTGAGAACAACAACTAAAACATGAACCTCCTAAAACTGAGAAGCTTCTGTAAGACAAAAAACACAGTCAATAAGACAAAATGACAATCTACAGAATGAAAAAAGATCTTCACCAACCCCACATCTGACAGAGGGCTGATCTCTAAAATATATAAAGAACTCCAGAAACTAGAGATCAAAAAAACAAATCCAATTTAAAAATGGGGTAGAGAGCTAAATAGAGAATTCTCAACAGAAGAATCTCAAATGGCAGAAAGACACTTAAAGAATTGCTCAACATCCTTAGCCATCAGGGAAATGCAAATTACAACTCTGAGATACCATCTTACCCTTGTCATAATAGCTAAGATCAAAAACACAGATGGCAGTCTGTGCTGGAGGGAATGTGAAGTAAGTGGAACACTCCACCATTGTTGGTGGGAATGTAAACTTGTACCACCACTTCGGAAATCAGTATGTCCTAGGATCCTCAGAAAACTGGGAATCAATCTACCCAATGATCCAGCAATACCACTATTGAACATATACCCAAAGGATGCAAATTCTTATCACAAGGAAATTTGCTCAACTATGTTCATATTAGCATTATTCATAATAGCCAGAACCTGGAAACAACCTGTAGGCCTCTCAATTTAAAAATTAGGTTTAAAAATTTGTGAAACAGACCTGAACCCAGGCCCTGAGATGGCCACTCTGCTAAAGCACGAAGCACTGCCCACCCAGAACATGGCTGGGAAATTAGCAGAGGGGGAACAGCTGAGTCTATGGCTGGCTGGCATGATAGCAGCAGTGAAAGAGAGGAGTTCATAAAAGCACAGCTGAGAGGTTAGAGGTCAGAAGGTAACTTTTGCCACCTGAACCTGGGCCCTGAGATGCCCATTCAGCTTTGGTGCAGAGCACAGCCTACCCAGAACACAGCAGGCATAATAGCCATGGGAGAACAGCCAAGTCCCTGGGCATACAGCTGAGAAGTTAGAGGTCAAGAGGTGATGACTAGCATCATAGTACTGTGATCTCATGAGAGCAGCCAACCCTCTGAACACATAACTGATTAAGAACTCTTAGCCCAACAACTCACTGAGAGCTGACCAAGAACTAACCAAGAGTGAATTGGGGAAACAATGGGCAGATGGCAGTGCTAGAATACATACAATACAAAGGTCAACAAGACACCACCAAAAGAAGCAAGTGGATCTACAGCTTCAGGACCTGAACATAACAATGAAGAGGGAACAGAAGGAAACAACCTTAAAACAGCTTTATGAAACTAATAGAAGCCTTAAAAGAGGATATTAAAAAACTCTCTTAAAGAAATAGAAGAAAATACAAAGAGAAAATTAGAAGAGATGAACAAAGCCCTTAAAGAAATTAAAGAAAAGAAAAAGAAAACAAACAGGTGAAAGAAATTTACCAAGGATTAAAAATGAAAATAGAAGCAATAAAGAAGGTACAAACCGAGACAAAACTAGAAATAGAATATCTGAAAAAATGACCCGAAACCACAGCTTCAAGCATAACCAACAGAATCGAAGAGATGGAAGAGAGAATCTCTGGGGTGGAAGAGTCAATAGTGGTAATAGATACATCAGTTAAAGAAAACATTAAAACAAAAAAAATAATACAAAATATCCAGGAAATTTAGAATACTATGAAAAGACCAAACCTGAGAATAATTGGAATTGAAGAAGGAGAAGAATACAAGCTCAAAGAAAATACATTCACCAAAATTATAGAAGAAAACTTCCCTAACCAAAAGAAGGAAATGTCTATAAAAATACAGGAAGCCTACAGAATACCAAATAGACTAGAACCACAAAAAAGTCTGCTTGCCATATAATAATCAAGTCTCTAAACTTACAGAAAAAAGAAAAAAATACTAAGGGCTGCAAAGGAGAAAGGTCAAATCATCTATAAAGGCAGACTCATCAGAATAACGTCTGACTATTCAATGGAAACAATGAAAGCAAGAAGGTCCTGGTCAAACATTATATAGATACTAAAAGTGCATGGATGCCATCCTAGACTACTGTACCCAGCAAAACTATCAATCAACATAGATGGAGTAAATAAGATATTTCACAACATAAACAGATTTAAAACAATACCTAACCACAAGTCCTACCCTACAATAAACCCTAAAGGGAAAACTCAACCTAAGGAAACCAGAAACACTCATGTAACCACAGACAATAGATAAGCCCACAGAAGAACCCACCCTGAAAAAAAGGAAATATAAGCTACTACCAAAAATGTTAGGAAATATTGATCATTGGTCATTAATATCCCTTAATATCAATGGACTCAATTCATCTATGAAAAGACACACCCTAACATGATGGATATAAAAACAGAAACCATCCTTCTGCTGCATACAAGAAACACATATCAACTTTAAAAACAGACACAGGCTCAGAGTAAAGGGTTGGGAAAAGACTTTCCAAGCAAATGTCCCTAAGACACAAGCAGGTGTAGCCATTCTAATATCTAACAAAATAGACTTTAAACTAAAATCAATAAAAAGAGACCAGAAAGGTCACTACTTATTCATTTCAGGAAAAATTCACCAAGATGAAATTTCAACCCTGAAATCTATGCCCCTAACACAAGGGCACCTATATATGTAAAAGAAACACTTCTAAAGCTTAAACCTCATATCAAACCTGACACACTAATAGTAGTCACTTTCACCCTTGGTCAGGTCAACAAGACAGAAACTCAATAGAGAAATAAGGGGTCTAACAGAAGTTATAACCCAAATGGACTTAGTAGATATATAACGAACCCTCCACTCAAACAAAAAGGAATATATATATTTCTCAGCACCCCATGGAACTTTCTCTAAAATTGACCACACAATAGGTCATAAAGCAAATGTCAACAGGTGCAAAAAAATGGGTATGACTCCTTGCACCATTTAAGATTACCATGGTTTAAAGTTAGAGTTTAACAACATCAGAAATGAGAGAAAGCCTACCATCTCATGGAAACTAAACACCACTCAATTGAACCACCTCTGGATCAAGGAAGAAATTAAGAAAGAAATCAAAAACTTCCTAGAATTAAACAAAAATGAATCCATGACATACCCAAACTTATGGGATGCAATGAAAGCAGGGGAAAATTCATAGCACTAGATGCCTACAAGAAAAGACTAGAAAACTCCCACACAGGAGAACTATCAGCACAGCTGAAAGCCCTAGAATAATTAGAAGCAAACTTGCCTAGAAGAAACAGATGGCAAGAAATAATCAAACTTAGAGCTGAAATCATTACAATTGAAACAAAAAGAACAATACAAAAAAAATCAATGAATCAAAGAGTTAGTTCTTTGAGAAAGTCAACAAGATAGATAAACCCTTATCTAAACTAACCAAAAAGGAGAGAGTATCCAAATCAACAAAATCAGAAATGAAAAGGAGACCCCCATGAAATTCAGAGAATTATCAGGTCATACTTTGAAAATCTATACTCCACAAAAATAGAGAACGTTGGAGAAATGGACAGCTTTCTGGATAGGTACTATTTACCAAAATTAAATCAATATCAGATTAGAGACCTACACAAACCTATAACACCAAAGGAAATTGAAGCTGTCCTTTAAAGTCTCCCAAATAAAAAAAGCCCAGGTCCAGATGATTTCAGTGCAGAGTTCTACCAGACATTCAAAGAAGAGCTAATACCAATACTCCTGAAACTGTTCATACAGTAGAAACTGAAGGAATATTGCCTGACTCTTTTTAGATGCAACACTCAAAGATGCAACAAAGAAAGAGAATTACAGACCAATTTCCCTCATGAACATTAATGTAAAAATTCTCAACAAAATTCTGGCAAACTGAATCCAACAACATACAGAAAATTTTATTCACCATGATCAAGTAGGCTTCATCCCAGAAATGCAGGGATGATTCAAAATATGGAAATCTGTAAATGTCATCTATCATTTAAACAAATTGAAGGAAAAAGGAAAAGCTAATATCAATACTCCTCAAACTGTTCCATACAGTAGAAACTGAAGGAATATTTCCAAACTCATTTCTTTTTAAATATTTATTTTTATTATTTTATGTGAATTGGTGTTTTGCCTGCATGTATGACTGTGTAGGGTTGTCCGATCTTGGAATTACAGACAGTTGCTAGCTGCCATGTGGATGCTGGGAATTGAAATCAGGACCTCTGGAAGAATAGTCAGTGCTCTTAACCCCTGAGCCATCTCTCCAGCCTGTCAAACTCTTTTTATGAGGCCATGATATCCCTGATACCCAAGCCACTCAAAGACTCATCAAAGAAAGAGAATTATAGACCAATTTCCCTCATGAATATTGATGCAAAAATTCTTAACAAAATTCTGGCAAACTGAATGTAGCAACAAATAAAAAATATTTATTCACCATGATCAAGCAGGCTTCCTCCCAGAAATGCAGGGATGGTTCAACATATGGAAAACTGTAAATGTCATCCATCATATAAACAAATTGAAGGGAAAAAAAAACCACATGATCATTTCCTTAGATGTTGAAAAAGCCTTTGACAAAATCTAACACTCCTTTATTATAAAAGTCCTGGAGAGATCAGGAATGCAGGGAAAATACCTAAATATAATGAAGGCAATTTACAAAAGGTCGATGGCCAATATCAAACTAAATGGAGAAAAACCTCAAAACAGTCCCACTA
The DNA here is from genome assembly GCA_004025045.1 of Sigmodon hispidus. Taxonomy (NCBI): domain Eukaryota; kingdom Metazoa; phylum Chordata; class Mammalia; order Rodentia; family Cricetidae; genus Sigmodon; species Sigmodon hispidus. The sequence continues at coordinate 4,094 of PVIH01027968.1, read as the reverse complement.
AAATCAGGAACTAGACACGGCTGTCCCTTTTCCCCTTATCTATTCAACATAGTTCTTGAAGTTTTAGCTAAAGCAATAAGAGAACAAAAGGAGATTAAAGGGATACAAATTGGAAAATAAGAAGGCAAACTATCTCTATTTTCAGATGACATGATTGTATATATAACTGACACAAAAAATTCTACCAGGAAACTTCTAAAGCTGATAAACACCTTCTGTAAGCATTCCCAAGGCTGGCATTCACCTGGCATGGAGTAAAGCTGCTGCTACGCCCCTGGGTGTGGTTATGCAAACATAGGCCCACCCTCCCTCTTAAAGAAAGTGCTCACACAAGACCCCTTCCATTTTGTCTTTTGCTTCCCTGCATCCCTGTCTGCTTTCCTGCTAATAAACTCTAGTGTGGTATTCTCCATGTTGAGATTCTATTCACGGGCAAAAAAACCCAAAACGAAACAAACAAACAAACAAAAAACACAACACCTTCACACCTTCAGCAAGGAAGCAGGATACAAGATTAACTCAAAGAAATCAGTAGCCCTTCTATACACTAAAGATAAAAGGGCTGAAAAAGAAATAAAAGAAACATCGCCTTTTATAATAGCTGCAAATAGCATTTAATACCTTGGAGTAACTATAACGAAAGAAGTATAAGATCTGTTTGAAAAAAACTTTAAATGTCTGAAGAAATTGAAGAGGATATAAGAAAATGGAAAGATCTCCCATGTTCCTGGATAGGTAGGATCAACATAGTGAAAATGGCAATCTTACCAAAAGCAATCTACAGATTCAATGCAGTTCCCATCAAAATTCCAACACATTTTTTTTTTACAGACCTTGAAAGAACAATAATCAATTTCATTTGGAATAACAGGAAAGCCAAGAATGCCAAAACAATTTTGCTCAACAAAAGAACCTCAGGAGGCATCACCATCCCTGACTTCAAATTAAACTATTGAGATACAGTACTTAAACAGCTTGGTACTGGCATAAAAACAGACTTGTGGATCAATGGAATCGAAATGAAGACCCTGACATTCACCCATACACCCATGAACACATGTTTTTTGTCAAATAGGCCAAAAATATTCAATGGAAGAAAGATAGTATCTTTAAGAAATGGTGATGGCATAACTGGATGGTAGTGTGTAGAAAAATGCAAAAAGATCCAAACCTATCATGTTGCACAAAACTTAAATGCAAGTGGATCAAAGACCTCAACATAAACCCAGCTACACTGAACTTGATAGAAAAGAAAGTGGGAAATACTCACCAATGCATTGTCACTGGTGACTACCTTTTAAATATAACACCAGTAGCACAGACACTAAGAACAAGAATCAATAAGTGGGACTTCCTTATTGAGGAACTGAGAAGCTTCTGCAAGGCCAAAGACACAGTCAATAAGACAAAACGACAGCCTACAGAATGGAAAAAGATTTTTACCAACCCTACAAGTGACAGAGGATTGATTAATCTCTATAATATACAGAGAACTCAATAAGCTATAGTCTAAAACCCTTAATAACCCAATCAAAAAATGGAGGTTCAGAGCTAAAAAAGGGGATTCTCAGCAGAATTAAAAATGGCTGAAAGGCACATGAGAAAATGCTCAATATCTTTAGCCATCAGAGAAATGCAAATCAAATCAACTTTGAGATACCACCTTACACCTGTCAGAATGGCTAACATCAAAAACACAGATGCCTATGCTGGAGAGGGTGTGGAGCAAGGGGAACACTCTTCCATTGTTGGTGGGAGTGCAAACTTGTTCAGCCACTTTGGAATGCAGTATGGCGGCTTCTTAGAAAACTAGGAATCAATCTTCCCAAGGATTCAGCAATACCACTTTTAGGCATATACCCTAAAGACACACATTCCCACCTGAAAAGCATTAGCTCAACTATGTTCATAGTAACATTATTTGTAATAGCAAGAACCTGGAAACAACCTAGATGTGGCTTAACTAAGGAATGGATTAAAAAGCTGTGGTTCATTTATTTACACAATGGAGTACTACTCAGCAATAAGAAAAAATGATAATCTAAAATTTGCAGGCAAATGGATGGATATAAAGAATATCCTCTTCAGCAAGGTATCACAATCCCAGAAAGAGAAGCAGGGTGTGTACTCACTCATCATTGACTTTAAAAAAAAATAAAAAGAGAGGTCATTGTACACAAAAACTCAAAGCTAGAACATAGCTAAATTACACAATGCCTCACTTCTACATTGGCCTCTGGCAGGGGTGTGGGTGAGGAAAGACTTGTTTTCCTTAAGGGTCTGGCCACAGGAAGGTTAACTATGCTTCAGTAAATCAATGATCAGCATGAATGGGTGTTTTTGTAAATGGGGAGATCATAAGAGTGGGCATCAATCTGAGAGGTCTTATAACTGAGTTTGATGTGGTACATGATGTAAAATCACCAAATAATAAAGATATATGTAAAAAAATTTTTGGTATATTTTCACAATGGAGTACCATTAAGCATTTTAAAATATGATGCTCTGAAATCAACAGGCAAATAGCTGGAACTAGAAAATATCCTCCTGAGAGAGATAGCACAGACCAAGTAAGACACACATGGTATGTACTCATTCATATTGGATTTTGGACATAAAGCATAGGATAACCAAGCTACAATCCACAATCTCTGAGCAGCTAGGTAACAAGAGGTACCTAAGAGAGACATTCATGGATCCCTCTGCAAAGGGGAAATAGATAAGAACTCCTGAGTAAATTGGGACCATAGCAGGCGGGGGACAAGGGGAGGTGGGAAGAGAACATGAGAAAATTGGATAGTTGAGTTTTGGGGAGTAACAGAGTGGGAGAACAATGAAATAGATATCTTGATAGAGGGATCCATTGTGATGTTAGAGATAAATGTGATGCTATGGAAATACCCAAGAACTCACAAAGATGACTTTCGCTAAGACTCTAAGCAATAGTGGAGAGAGTGCTTAAATTGGCCTTCCCTTGTAATCAAATTGATGACCACCCTAATTGTCATTATAGAGCCTTCATCTAGCAACTCTTGAAAGCCAAATGCAGAGATCCACAGCTAAGCACTGGGTAGAGCTCTCTGTCCAGTGAAAGAGAATGAGGGAGATTATATAAGCAAAGAGGTCAAGACAATTATAAGGAATCCCACAGAGACAGCTGATCTGAGTTTTAGAGCTCATTGACTGAACTGACAGCTGGGGAACCTGCATGGGACTGAACTAGACCTTCTGAATGTGGATGTCAGTGGAATGGCATGGGTAGTTTGTGGGGCCTCTAGCAGTGGGACCAGAATTTATTCCTAGTGCATGATCTGGCTTTTTGGATCCCATTCTCTACAGAGGAACACCTTGCTCAACCTCAATACTGGAGGGAGGGGCTTGGTCCTACTTCAGCTGGATATGTCAGACTGCATTGACTCACCCTGGGAGTCCTAACTTTCTCTGAGGAATGGATGAGGGGAGCAGGGAGATGTCTGGGAAGAGGAAAGGGATGCGGAACAGTGGTGGGTACATTAAAAAAAAGCTTTTAAGTAAAAAAAACCAAGCATCTATGATTTTTATTACTTGACTGAATGGAGCATGCTGATAATCAACATGTGTTTAACAAAAATTATGCCCCTAAAATTATGATTTATACTCAAATACAAGATTTACATTCTGTTCTTAATATATATAGAAATAGTCATTATATATACATATGTGTATATATAATATTTGTGTGAATTTTATAATCTGTATATTCTTTTGTTAATAAAAAGGCTCAAATTATGTCATGTGTAACACAGTGTTAATTACCCCTCATTATTATTCTTTCAAATAATTTTTTAATTTATTTTCTCTTACTATTTTTCCACATAACTTTAAAGTTATTTGTCTGGCTCAAGAGATATTTTAGGGGACCTGTGCTCTCTGCAGCGTCCCAGTGCACTCTGGAGCAGGGGCAGCTGAACTCTGCACCTGGCCACACCCGCAGCTCCTGCTGCTCAGGGAATCTACTAGGAGCCCTACTGCGACCCTGAACTGAGTGAACTGAGCAAACTAACTGCAGGGGTCTCTGAGGGGCGGATTCGAACCCTGACCAGAGGTGAGGAGGG